>JANIJG010005617.1:53615-77274 GCA_024611175.1 Megaceryle torquata
AAAAAAAAAAAATTTAAAAGTAACAGCCAACCTATTACAGTATTTTTACATGCATACTTACCATAGAACTGATCTTTAGAGGATCCTTTTTGGCACCGTCAGACCGATACCTTAAAAACAGAACAGAACAAGTTCAAGTTTGGTATTAACATCATCAAAGTAAGAAATAATCTTCCTAACTTTGTATTGTCATATGATTCCATACTGACCTCACCCCAAACTATAAAGCCTGTTTGATCCACGACACTGCATAAAAGGCAAAACAACTTTCAGATGTTTCACATAAACTGTCTGAACTGTGATTTATGGATGTTAGCAAATTTTCAGCAAAATATTTTGGCACTGAGGGGAATTTTAGTATTTACTTGCTAAAGCCTGCCTTTAGGGTCTTTTATGCTTTTATGGCCAAAAAGACCACTACGTAAAAAATAAATTTTCATTTATATTAAAATAATCTCCTAAATATTATTTGATGATTCCAACATCCAAGGAATTGTAATGGAAAAAGATTTTTTAAAGTTAGTTCAGTTAATTAGTTCATAATTAAATGGTTTTATTTAGCAAAAGAAAGGCTTCTCATAAAACATTTTACAATTCCATTAAAGATACTCACGCAAAATCACCTCCTAAAGTACAGATAAGCTGAGCACCAAAAACACTCCATAAGGACAAGCCTCCACAATCCCAAGTCACCATCACAACACAGCTATCAGGTGACCATCTGATTAGTTTAACAGGTCCTGTTTTATTCCAAATATCTATTTAAAAATAGATAATAAAATACCATGTGAGAAACAAAATGTTCTTCTACTGCTTTCACTGTAAGAGGAAAACCTAAAATCTACTGAAATAAATATTTGATTTTTCAATTAATTTAATTGTTGCATTTATCACACTGACCAACTCAAAATAAATAAGCATTAGATGAGGAATTCCTGCTTTCTTTCAAATACTGTTTGGTTTCCTAGGAAAGTAAGAATACAACAAAGCATGCCACTGTGCTATGACACAACCACATAACTGCAACTCTGGTAAAATTATTTTAGGTCAAAAGAATATCTTATATTCACCCATGAAACCTCTTCTTTTGGCACCTGGCACAACTTAAAAACTCTTTATTTAAAACTATTAAAACTATTATTTAAAGATTTTTTTTGTTGTTGTTGAAAACTAATAGGCATACACATTTTCAGTTGAGGATGCATTTTATGCGCTTTCTACGTTCCTCACTTTCAAGCCCACAGTACTCATCAGTATTACATAAAAAATTCCACTGAGCTTTTTTGTTCACTGCAGTTCAGCCTGGGTTCTGTACTATTCAATTTTTTCTGTACCCTACATATCAGTTGTTTCAAGTTATTTCACAACTTTATTATATTCATTATTAGTTTTGACAATAATCTCTCATTGTCTCAGGTTAGTAATGGAAAAAGTAATCTCAAGACTAAATGCAGGAACTAGTAAAATCTGCAACATTTAAAAAGGAACAATCAGAAGCAGCACTGTCTGTAAAATGCTAATTCAGATTCAGTACAAAATAAAATAAAACCAAAACAAAACCGAAAAACAAACAAACAAACAAAACCCACCCCACAAAAAAACAACCCCAGACCCTCACATATGAAACACATGCAAAAGACAGTTAAAAGCAAGCACCTAGAAGAACAAATGTGCAAGAGTAAATTACTACAAACATTCAAGAGTAAATACTAATCCCATAAGTGATAACGCAAACAACAAACAATTATTATCTAGCCAAGGATAAAATTATTCTTTAATACCCTAAAAACAGATGGAAAATTCTAGCAATAAAAGTAGCTCACCAGGATATTGTTTTGGTGTCAACTCCAATTTATGAGAAAACTGCATGGCGCCAGTGGTGGTATCTATGGTATAAACCTGCACAGAGCCGCTGGAAGAGATTACACATGCTTTAGCCTACAGACCATTTGGATTTCTCATCAGTTTCAAAAGGTTAGCAAAAACTGCTTTATTCTCACCAATAAAAAATGTATCTATAACAGAAACATGGTGTCAAGTAAACACTCAAAAAACTTTGAGCAAACCAACTTTAAATTATACTTTCCAGAAGTCAGTGGAGGACCCAGACCACCAGCTCCATAATAACCAAGGCACCAAGACTATTTAATTCTCTGAAAATACACATGGACAGACAATCCACATGTATTTATGGCCTCCAACTGCAAGACTAATCCATAAGGAAGTCAGTATTCACTCAGTGCTAAAAACTCACCAGAACTAGATGGACGCATATTAAGATCAATGAATTATAGCAAGTATTCCTGTTTCAGGGTCAAACACTAACACGCTGAGTTGTTACTACAACCAAGAATACTATTTCTTAAGAAGACAGTTGAAGACTAAACTACCCAGATCTTTTAAAAGGTGCTAACAAACAACTAAAATAATTTAAAAAAAACCCCAAAAAACCAGCTGCACTCTAGACCAGCTAAAGCAGTATTATACAGAAGGAACTGTTTTGAAAGAGCATTAAGAAAAACACCTCAACTAAAAGTACTTTTGCAACATTTAATTTATAAATATTCACAGTTAATCACATAGGCAGTGTTTTTCCTGCACCAACACTTTACAGAGCATTTTCTCAGTTGAGTGCAAAATGACGATTCTTGTCCATTATTATTATGATTAACTGCTTAAAAATTACTTTAAAATCCTGCTTTGAGATTAACTGTGACAGCAGCACTTTCCAATCCTTGCTGCTGGTCTGGCTACCTTTTTATTTTTCCAGAGCTGAACTGCAAGCATCAGTTTCAATGGCAGTTCTAGCAGGTAATCATTTCTTTCCTCTTTGGTCCTAACTTCTTGAGAGAGCAGATTATACAATCTCTAGAAAGACCAATTATTTTCATCTTTACACACAAGTCCTGCAACACAACTTCGTAAAGAAGCAGACAGCACTTAAGCTTTATAATGATTTAATTTCCCTCATCATTGTACCAGCCTTACAAAACTTACTTGGCACATCCAAATGCCATTAGCCTGTATTTGTTATTTACTGCCACACAAGTTCCATCAATCACATCTTGTGCCCAAACACCATGGAGCTGCTGTAAAGAAAGGAATTCAAAAATTTTTTGGTTAAATGGTGCTTTTCTTCATGATAGTCAGCTTCTACCCCTGTGCTACCTGTGTACACCTTATTACAGATCTGTCAGTTGTCCTTCATCACCTCAGGAAAATTTCTGTTGCAAATGTCAAGATTAACTGATATGGCTGAGATAAACAAAATCCAGTATATGTAAAACCGGTTTCATTGTTCTTAATAAAAATTACAGAAAGATGCCAGTATGTAAGGAAATTGTTTATCAGAGCTTTGAATAACCAAAGGGAGTCAATACCTATAATAGTCAGCTGACATATATTGACCTATAATCAATACCTAGAATATCCCTGATACTGCATTGAAAAAAAAAAAAAATCAGTACATGGTACTAAGGATGAAGATAAAACACAGAACAGGAAATAAATTTCTATCTGCAGCAGCTGAAATGGCAGATATTGTAAGCGTGTGAAGTAATTTGGAACAGACTAAGAAAATTCTTCTGGATTTGTTTAATTAAAATAATCTAATGAAAAAATGTAGTGCAATATGTAGACTGAATTACAGGTAAGAAAACAACTAACATGGAAAAGATTCCTTTAAAATTCTGAAATATGCTTGTCACAATGAGAAGAGTTAAGACTTGATTACAGCTAAAAGCTAAAAATAGCACCTATGATACTTTACTGTAGGAGAAACGACTTCTTATCACCCCATTTATAACTACCAACAGGAAGTCTGTCACAGAAACATTAAGAGGACCTCAGAAATATAATAACATTTTTAAGAAAAAAACCCAAAATTAAATTCCCATAGATGGATACCAGCCCTAGATAAGTCTAGTTCACATTATGGTACAAATATAGTCTTGTTCTTATATTATCTCTTAATGCCAAATTTTACTTTTTTTTTTTTTTTTTTTTACCATCTGAACAGAATTTAAAGTAGAAAACTAACTGAAATGCAGAGACCAAGGAAATCACATTTATTGTAGACCACATACTAAAGGAAAAATACCTCAGCAGTGAATCTACTTGACATTGGTGTAATGAAACCAACTCTGCCATCATTAAAAACAACAGCAAATCCATCAAGTGTGGCACAGTATTCCATATCTCTGATGTAAACATCTTCAAAGCCCAAAAAGGAACCTGCTGAGAAAGTATTAGTAATTTAAAAATATGTGAACACAGTGATATTGCAAGCCAACAGATTTTTCAGTTGCTTATTTATTACTTCACAGAAAAATCTAACTTAAACAGGCTATTTTGTTCACATTTACAAAAGGCACATTTTCCTCATCTCTGCTTGAGAACAGAGATAATATTTTATATTAGTCGGTATTTTGCCAAGTTAACTATCCTAAGCCATAATAAAATACACAAAACTTACCTCGAGAAGACTGCAGGTCCACAGAAAATGGAACTGTACATAGGTTGATGGCCTTCCTTCCATTCGTCATACCATCCCAGTGAATGAGATGGAGAAATCCATCAGCAGTTGCAACAAGCAGATCCTCTAACATGGACTGCAAACTAATAAATGTTATTTGTCATTCTCTAAATAACTGCATCTCAAGTCAACGTCACAAAATCAATTAATGTAACATACACCATAATACTGCCTCTTGCACAGGCAACTGTGTTGAGAAGTTACATCAAATAAATGACAAAGAGAGTGCCTAAGTCCTCTAAACAGTACAGGTACCAAGCTGACAAAGTATCGAATATGTCTCTATATTTTATCAGGAATTAGCATTCATGAACAGGACTGTACTCTTAGAGTAATTGTTTAACTCGTATATGGACCACTGAAGATCATTTTAATACTTTTGACTGAACATAAGACGTTGCTGCTAACAACCAATTATTTATCTATCCTAGAAAATTACCAATTGCCTCAGTTGTAAATAATCCACAACAGTTTCTAACCTGTGGTATAAGCTCATTGATGAAGGAGAAATCAAGACTTCTCCTAAATTCTTCCCCAAACATTTATAAAATTCTGAAAGCTATTATTATGCATATAATAACCTGCAGCTTCCCAGGAGAGTTTTTTCCAGCATATACTGCATTTCTTCCAACATCCATTTTCTCCTCTGGGGCCTCTTCCCAAACTGTGCTTTGTTACTTTTCCACCTCACCCCAATGCAATATAGTTTCACCAACTTCTTACACACACTAATTTAGCATGTTCAAAGTTTATTTACAGGGAAGAGAATCACTACAAAAAACCAGAAGACGTTAAAAAAACCCCCAAAAACAACGTTGTTCCAGGACAAATAGGAACCCTATTATGGGCAGCTGGAGAAATGTTGAAATGCCATGTATAATAATGTATGTACCTATGTCTCCATGAAATCTCTAATGCATACTTTGAGGCCAAGGACAAACATATCTCTAGCAACATATTGTAATACTGAACTTACATGTGCTATATACTTCCATATGTTAAAAATATTGATATAGTCATGCACAGAAAGAATTCTTAAAAAGCACTTTACTTTTTTACCTATTTAGACTTAGTATTAGATACTGTTAGTCCTTACTATTAATAACCTTAAAAACTTACTAGACATTTTTTCCATCCAGTTCCCCCTTCACTTTTTAACAAGTAACCAATATATGCAGAAAAATTCTTAAGACACGATTAGTGAGCATACCTGGTGATAGAGGCTTGCAAGTCCAGCACTTTCTTCATTTCTAGATTTAATGAAGGAGCACATTGCTCTTCCTTATAGTGTGGGGTTCCTTTCAGATGTGGGCTTCCTCTAAAATGAATGAGAAACACTACAACTGAAACAAACTGTCTTTCAAAAGAGCTAAGTTACTGAGTTACATTCCCGTGGAGTTTTTTTTCCCCTCTATACATATATACACACTGGACACTGACATGCAACCTGTCACAAGCAGACTTAATATCTTGGGCATAATTTTAGTGCAAACAGTTTAGTCTGTCATATCATCCTACATACCCAGAAAGGCTATAAAGTAAGTAAAATAAGACAGTGAACAGAGAATTAATGTTACAGTATCTGTGTATTAATAATCCTAAAATAAGTGATAGATACATATCAATGCAAATTCTCATTCAATACAATGGTATTAAACCGTTTCCATTAACTGTAGTGAATTTTTAAGTATCTCCATTCTTTGCCAAGATACATTACAGATACTACAGATTGCAAAATGTTTATGTTGCTTCAGTTCTTTTTGCCAGATCACCTACTAAGTCCACATACATAATCCAACAGGTAGATATCTATTACAGTAATTTATAAGAATTTATCTCCCTATAGCAAATTAACAATAGAACTAAGACCTACTAAGAAAAGAGATGGACTGAGCACTGTCTTTCTTTAAACAGAGAGTTACATGTTATCAACTTCCAGATACAGAAAACTTCAAATTTTTTCTCCATTTAAAATTTCACATTGCATTCTCTAATGAAATGCAGTTATTTTAAAACTCAGTATAGCATCATGAAAGTAGTCCTTACTTGTCTGAGTTATCAGATGTGCCATGCATTTAATTTTTTTATTACTGTTTCTTTAAATTTAACACTGACCCATAGGTCAGTGACAATATTGTGACATCTATACAGATAATTCATGTCATGAGGTTTACATGAGTAAGCAAAGCAAACTGCATAAAACAGACATTGCAGACAAGTTAAGATTTAATCGTAACTTTATTAGTCAGAAAAAATAGATACATACACAAATCTATGTAATCTTTGCCTGAATTTTAACTGACAGAACCCTTCTTTATTTTACCCCAGGGTAGCCAGTGCAACTGCCTAAGACATGGCAGAAGGCAAAGCAGCTGCAGTTTTAAGTAAGTCTGACATCCCAAGGATACCTCAATCTCTTACCTGCTTTGGTTATTGCAGTCGGTATCAAGTGCTTTAATTCCATTACCATTTTATAGAAAACTAAAAAAAAAAATTTTTTTTTTTTTTGATGGGTACCGCACCTTTTGTTATCCAGCAAGGACATAGATATATGCTCAGAAAGGTAAGGCCAAAGCAACCTTTGACATTCTGGAGTTAGCATATAGAAGTAGTAACATCTTTACAGAACAAACTCACGGTGAACATAAAGGTTTATAGTAAAAAACAAAAAAAAATACTGTAAGGGTATTTAATCTGCCACCCACTGATGACAACTCGTATAAATATTAAAATATTCATAACTTTGGTTTGCATTTCAAAAGAAAACTAATTACAAAATATGTCTTTCTTGGGAAAGAATAGCCCTGCATGTTAGCTAGCTATCATGGACTGAAAGGAGGCCTAGAATAAAAGAAAAAAAATAATAAAAAAAAAAGGTGACTGGTTAATACTAGCATTGTGGGGTTGCTTTGGCTTTATTTTTAAACAGCAAATGATACTGCTTTTTTTGAAGTTAGGAAGCCAAATCCAACTTATTTGGCCTGGTATCTTTCAAAGTCAAGGATTCCACAGATAAAAAACATCTCGTACAGGATTCATTCCTCCAAATCTCTATGTCATTATCTGCAATGCAGCATCCAGGATGTTGGAAGAACACATACAAGACCCCTGGTGTTTGGAGACATGCCTTTCAGCCCTTGTGGACATACAGGTCCAGATAGTATACTCCATGCAAGATGAAATGACTCTGAGTTATCAAAAATCAGTGGCACAACTGAATCTTGAAGACAAATGGCTAAAACTGAGAGAAGAGGGTTGTTTAACACATAAACATTATGTAGGTACAACACACCATATAAGATGCCTGTTGTACATAACGAAGTATAAACACAGCATTTCTGCACAGCCAAACTATAAGGCCAGAATGGGTACAACACAGTTTGAAAGACATCTTTTGGTGGAAAAGAAATTTCAAGTCTCCCTGCAGGAAGTATTATTTTTCTTTAAACACCTTTGATAGAAATAGTTTACAAGAATATTTTATTACTTTCAGTTTCATGAGCTAGTTTCAATAAATTTGTTACTATCCATGGAGTATATCCTTTTCCAGTAAGACACTATCACCATGACGGAAACTTCAAAAAGTCACTATTTTAATTCACTGCCTGTGATAACATCAAATTCACTGACTCAAAAAGAAACTCTTACTATGGGTGCACAGAGGGCACAATCAAAAGCATGCTGTGTTCATATAGTTCACAACTGCATTAGTCAGCCTTACTAGCTAAATTACTTTGCCCTTTAAATGAAGAATCCACACTGCCAACAGAAGCAGGAAAGCATGTTTGGTCTGTGTTGCCACGTCAGCATCTGCTACTGTTGTAGCCAAACTTTAAGTAACTCACTTCTCAAGAATTGAGAGGAACAGACACATTCCAGCGATCATCCATCTGCATGTTGAAACAAATGTAATTACTTCACTTCTATTTGCACAGCATCTCTTAAACTAAACCAGTGAATAAAATGTCTTAACAGATCTGAGGAAAATCTTCCTCTACATCTGCAATCCAAGAAAATCCCAATTATGGAAAGATTACAAGTGCCTGGCTGTTTTTTCAAAGATAGAATATAAGGTTTATGGGGAAGTTGCAGATTTTGACTGAAGATCAAGCAGTATTTTTTAAACTACCATGGTCATTCTCTGTTCCCTATTTAGCATGTCATCAGTTATACGACTCCTCACAGAAAACAGAGTAGTATATAGTGTAATAAAATGTCTTTCAGATGTTAAAAGCCTACATTAAGTATATTTCATGAAGCACCTTTTAAATGAGGGTAAAGAGTAATATAAGTCTTATCTTAAACATTTGCCCTCTTTGGAGCAAACTCAAATTTCCCCAGCTTTCTCCAACATTTAACCTTCTGCTGTTCACTTCTAGCCTGACTTCTCCAAAATGAAAGCAGAGTCTATAAATAAGTTAATTATTATATTTGTTAGCATGAAGCAATAATTTCTTGTATTTATATATCTTCTGAAAGAGAAAGAACTGGCTCTGGAAGAAACACTTTGCTTCTGTTAGAATTAGAAAACAAGACTTAACAAGTAAAATGGGAAAGTGCATTTAACCACCACCTCCCTCCAAAAAAACCCAACCAACCCAAACAACAAACCTTAAGCATCCTAAATTCAAGAATGAGGCAGCATCATGCAAAAGCATAGTCAGCTGCCTGGGAAGTAATGGAGACATTTCACTGAAAAAATTATTAAAGACTCCAGACTTTTTCATAATGAAATATTTTTAGAACAAAGAATTGATACAAACAAGGTCAACTATTTTTATACTGCTTTGATGCTATGGTTTTCTTAACTGTTGCTGTTAAAATGGTTTCTTCCGCAGTACTTTTTGGAAAAAGGAAAAAGAACAAAGGCCCCAACACCTTCACATTTCAAGTATTAAAAGCATTATATATGTGAGTAAAGCAGGGAAAAGAATGTTTTCTAAATGAATTTACAACACCAAAGAACCCTGAGTTGCTCTCCTTGAAGGCACAAAAGCAAAAAAATGACAACAGCTATTTCTCCAGTAACACAATCACACATTGTTTATTAGCTGTTTTAAAATGGTTGATGTAAAGGCTTTAGTTAGTGAATTGTCTGTACTACTGAGGACTTAGGGGGTTTCTTATACCCGATTCAAAAAGCCTGCAGCATCAAGTCTAAACAGACCTCTAGTATGATTCTTCACTAACAATTCATCACACACCATGATTTTTAGGAATGGTTCTTAAAAATGTAAAATGAGTTACACTATGAGCTTTGATTTCCATACAACTGGTGTCTTCTCACCCCTAAACGGCATTGCTCCACCATGCACTGAAGGCAGCTGCCCACTGAGGATAATGTAGGGCTGGCTGGATTCAGAGCTATACAGAAATAGACTGGCAAGAGCTGGACAAACAAAAACTTACAGACACTGTGGCAACAGCTATAAAGAATAAGCAAGGGTTTAGAAAAGCAATTCTTAGCACAGCCTATTCTACTCATTTGAGTAGTAACAGCTTTCTGTGGTTTGAGAAGAGAAACAATATCAATCAACTATTATTTTAAAAAGATAAATGGTTTACAAAATTATTATTCCAGTTGCAAAGATTTCTTGATGACACTTGCAACCTCTTCAACCACATGAAGGGATAGCAAGTGCCATAAGGGTTAATAAAAATATGCAACTAATCTAGTTTTAAAAATACATTTTCCAAACAATGCCAAAATCAACTTACAGGGAAAACCAGACTGATAAAGTTTAGCACAAGGTTAATTCCAGACAAAAATTATTTAGCCAGTTAATTAACTGTACACTTCATCAATTGCCCTTGCAGAGTCTGAAGTTCAAAACCTTTGTACACACTAATCTTAAACCCTCTGAATCAGGAGAAAAATACCTACTGATGAGGTAATTTATGGCACCTATAAACTGTCTTGCTCTAGGAAATGAAAAGACTTTGAAAAGTGCCAGAATGAGTAGGACATGAACACAGTAACCAGACACAGAAGCAGCAATACAGCATCGTAAACTGGGATATAAACACTAACTTTTTCACATGCCCATATTGGTTAGAAAACAACTTCAATTTTTAAAGCATTTTCAGGTACTTAAAAATACAGCACAAGTAGAAGTACAGAACTGAGGTATCATTCTAAATTTACGTAATATTCGTATCACTTCCCCCCACCCCAACCCACAAATACAGGCTCTACTTGAGGATATGAAAAAATCTGAGACAAAAGTATCTCCAATTGTGACATTTAGTTTATTAACAAAGTAGAGTTTTTCAAGTTTTGCCTTTTTTTTTAAGGGAAAAATATCCCCAGCATTAAGGCACTGCACACCATCTCTTCAAGTGATGACAAATCTTAAGGCACTCTCCTTGCCAAAATTCTGAACAGAAACCACTATCAGTTCTGTACAGGAAAGCCTCTACTGTGGTGGAGTTACATGCCTTTTCACTGTGATGCAATCAAGTATCTGCACAAAATCCTTTGGAAACTGCTCAAAAAAAAAAAAAAAAAAAAAACAAACCAAACTTACTGTACCCTGCTATAGCAGACAAAGCTACAAATTTTCTTGTGTGCACTGCTGCTTTTCCTAAGTGTATCACAGGGAGAGATTAATTTTATGTTCCCGTCCTTATCATACATACGTTTTTTTCATGTTTTATCTTGTAATGACTTTAGCAATATGGTGGCAAAATTAGACTGCACTAATTAAAGCAGGACTTTGTACTTGTACTCACTGCAGGAAAGTATCCTAGAATGTGGGCTAAAGGCCAATAGTGATTTTCTTCCAAGTCTGCTCTGAACTGGAGCAAAGTCTCCAAGAGCTGGAAGGAAGCTTCAGACTATTCTGACTCAATTTTAAAAACACCAAAACCACACACAATTACTGCTTTTTTTTTTTTTTTTCTGGTTTTAGCCTAGTGAATTAAGTAGGATACTTGAGGTTTTCATTGGGCATGAATGTCTGTTCACTCCAGGAAGAGACTAGTAACTCCTAGCCAAATATCAATAGAGTCAGAAGTATTTCCTTCAACAGAAAAACTGCAATTCATAGTATTTCTAAAACACAAAAAACCCTATCAACTGACTCCAGCAAAAACTTAAATAAAAGCTTCCTTTTTTATATATAAAATATACATACTTAGAATTTATGACAGAACACTGCACTTAGGAGCACTTGTTTTATCACATTGATCTAATAATAGATTTTACATAAGATGTGCATAATGCCGAACAAGTCAAACCCTCAACCACTAACATATCTATATACGTATATTTTAAACTAATTAAAGCTGTAAAGTTATAAAATACCTAGCATTTAGAAAGAACTTCCCATTCACCCATCTTAAAAGTTTCTCATATATTCTTGACCTTGTAAGAGCTATGTCCTCAGTTACTGATAGAAGAAACAAAAGATTTTGTGGGCTCCAGACAAAAACTTTGAAAATCTTAAATCCCAGCACTTTCATTAAAACACTGAATTTCATAATACAAAGACCAGTAGAATAAGCTGATATGAAAAGGAGGAAGTCATGCCAAATGGGCATTTTTAAACAGGAAAACAACTTTCCTAAACTCTGACTCTGTCTGTTAAACAAACAATAGCAGAGGGCAGGGGGAGTTCATAAAAACATACTTTCCAAAACCTAGTTATTTCACACTCCTAAAAGCTAAGGGGAATCTGAGACTATGCATGCAAACACAATGAGAGCTTGGCCTCAACTCATGCTTTAGCTTTTCTACTAAACCTCTGTTGATTAGATTGGGAAAGAAGAGAGACATGGACCTAAAAAAAAAAATTAAATATTTAAAAAACATGATGAGATTAGATATACTGCAGTGCATATTGAGTTACAACAGCAACAGTGTTTGTTCTCTGTGTAATAACAACTACAAACTGTAAGGACCATAATTTTTCTCCATAAACATCCCTCTTCCATATGGACAAATGAGGTGTAATTTTTATTTACAGCAACTTTTTTTGGTCCTCTACTTCAAATCTAGGCTAAAACATAATCAAGCAAATTTTAAAGCAGTTATTTTAAAAATACCATTACCACACATAAAGCTGTAACTTTAGTGTAGCTACCAGTGTCTCAATATGGAAGACTGGAAAAAATAACTATGGTCAAGAAAGTGGCTAACATGTACCTTATAGCCTGCTTTTCTGACGTTTATTTTTTCCTTAAGGTAACACGTGTTTCATTTAAATGACTGCTAAGCTGTCAGTAGAATTTAAACACCTTTCTTAATGTTTTCACTCACATAAGATCAAACCTACCTGCAAGTTAAACTTCAGGATATTGACTAAACTAGAAAATCCTGCACCAGGACATTACTGGTGCATACTCCCAGTACACAAACACCTCATTATGTTGACTTGCACTGCTTTAAGATTTCTGTTTAAACTGAAGTTGTATTAAGAGAGTTTTCCTTTATTTTTGTAATCACTACATTTTTGTCAGAACTGGCCCTTATTGTTTAAAGAAAGGATACTAGAAAACAGGCTTCATTCTGCTTACAAAAGTTAATAGATATGGACAGTTCATCAACCTGAAGAACTATTCATAGTTTTCACAAGTAGAATAAGACTAAATTTTGAGAAGCACTGACAGAAGTGTGCTCACTAGCTAGAAATAAAACTAAGCAAAACAAAAGACACAACTAATGATATTCTACAACATCTCTTAACTTTCTGGTATGTTGTGGAAGTAGAAGAATGTTAAAAAAAATATGCAAAGTCTGGAGACCTACATTTGAAGCTGTTGTCCATCCATTTCACTGTTTTTACTGACTTGTTTCCAGCAGCTGTCCTATCACACTACAAGTGCAAGGACAGCCTTACTTGTTTACACTCTCTGCAAAAAACACAAACACACATCCCCCCCTCACTTTGCCTAACATAGGTAAATAATCATATAAAACAGAGATGGCCAAGTTGTAAATATATTTGCATGAGAGTCAAAATGTTGCCAGCAATTGCTTTATCATGAACAATCATACCAGAATTATCATACAAGTACCACTAAGCAGTCACTCCATGTTTTTCAACCTCCTAGTGCTGCTACTCTATGCTACTTCAGGGTCACCATTTTCTAATGCCAACTTGCAAGCTAAGCTACTGGAATCTGGGGAGGGGGGTGGGGAAGGGTAAAGAAGAGAGATAGGCATGTTTACTTTCGCCACCAGATGAGCAACTTCAGGCACAGCTGAATAATTATGGTTGCCAACATACAGGAAGGAGCCAATAACACACTGTTACAGAGGGAGAAAACAGTAAGCTGTCCCCTTTCAAGCACAAGGCAAGTCACATTAAGTTAACAAAGCTATTATGGTATTGTTCAGTCCAGTAGAAATTAAAGCCAAGCATTTCATTGAAATAATGTTCTTGGAAAATGAACTTATGCCAGAATAAAATTTTAAGTTTCAATTCTGGATGCTTGGTTTCATTTGTCTGTTTGATCATTTTGGGTTGGTTTTGGTTTGGTTTGGTTTTTTGGGTTGTTTGGTTTTGGTTTTGCTTTTGTTGGGGATTTTTTGTTTTGGTTGGTTGGTTGGTTTTTTTGTTTGCTTGTTATTTGGGGTGGGTTTTTTCTGTTTTGGTTTGGTTTGGTTTTTTTAGTGTGTGTGTGGTTTTTTTTTAAGTATTTGATCTACAAAGCAATTTAGTGAAACTGCCTACAGGCAGTGCACTTTATCTGCACTCAAAAACTTCATCCCATTATAATACCTTATAGAATAATTCAATGTTAATCACAACAGGCATAATTCACACAAAAACACTTGTGCCTTTCTTTTATCTAATATAACCAGAACAGTAGTAATTTTATGTAAGTTTTTAAAATTAATAGTTAAATATAGACAGACTAGTAATCCCAGTAAATTCAGCAAGATGATTCATCTTTTCAGAATTAAGCACATGCATTAATCTCAGCAGATTGTGAACAACCTATCATAAACACTCTAGGGGCAAATGCCTTATTCATCCACAGAATCAGCATTATACTATTTTGGGCTACAATTACATCTTAAAATCCTGACCTTTCAACACACAGCTAACAGAAATATTTTTTTCAACACAACATGTGCTTTTAAGTTAACAACACAAATCAATTACCTATGTTTTATATAAAAGTTAGACTGATTAGTCATTGGCTGCCTAATAGAAATTTTCAAATCTTCCTAACTGTGGCATGTATTAAACAAACCTTCCAAAGTTTCTTTTTTAATTTACTACATATTTTATATGTATTTCCATATATATTCATATTTCCAATAAAACTCCCCAACTTTCCAAACAGAACAAGAACACAGCATAAAGTATCATTTAGTCTTTTGCATTATGTGCAGCTAAAGATACATATTCCTTTATTTATTGAAACAGGTTGTCTGCTTTTGTTTTTTTTCCCCCTCTTCCTTCTGACAGTAAGCCAGATGTGACAACTCAGTTTAAGAAATGCTATTCAGGTCTCAAAAGAGGTAAGTAAAGTAATACCACTTGTGTAAATGACTCTTAAGTTTTTGGAAAATACACACGTAAGCTGCAACAGTAAATTCCATTTAATTCCAGAGCTTCAACGGCTATTTCAGACACCAAAAGATGCACTATAGTAGTAACACATACAAAATTTTCCACTCAATAAAGGAAGATTTCACTTTGAAAGCATTTACAACCTGCCAAGTCATTTCTTCCTATATGCACTCATAGAAGAATAGAGATTTAAAATTTAAGTGCCTGTGAAGACATGGTTCTGATTTGGTTTTGGTTGTTTTTGTTTTGTTTTGCTTTGTTTTTTGTAATGGTCATGGTTTCACATTTATGGTTACGTACATGTCATCACAGGTTATCCAATAATTCTCACAGATGTCTATTTGGAGATACCCACCAATCAAGCTTAACTTGTTTCATGAATATGAAAAAAAAACCCTAAAAATGAAGCTGACTAGCATTAGTATTATGATCAAGCTATACATAAAGATATACCAAAATGCTTAAAACAAGCTTCCAGTGGTTTATTATTCATGTGGACAAATTTAATCCAATCAATGATTACAGATTCTGCCTATCTAAACACGCAGAGACATCTATTAACACACCCTAGAGGTTTTCATTTCATAAGTATTTCTCAGTTTTGCCAAACCTAAAGTCAACTAAGTCAACCACAAATAAATCCAGCATAGTCAAATTAACATAAAATGTATTGTCATTCACAAGAAAAACAATGTGATAATGACAACATAACACACTGCAGCTAAAATACTTGTCTATTCTAACCAAAAATTATTCCTGTTCTTTCAAAAATATTGAGAGTTTATTCCCCATTTGCATCAAGAATCTCTAAGTTATTACAAAGTTGGGAGGCAGAGAGAAATCTATCAGAAAAAAATACACCTGACAGTTCCTAAGAAACATGGCTTACTCAATGAGTTACTTAAAAAGAATTATTAAAGCTTGTTACAGATCATGAATTCAATACACTGCCTCAAATTATAAAATTAGACAATTTTAACCCTGCTATTTGAGATCTTGTAAGATGGACCTAAAGAATCTTACAAATACACAACAAATCACTTAGACCAACATCTATGAACTAACTCTGTAAGACAGGAATGATGCTTCATATATTCATCAAATTTTAAAACATATTTTGGAAGGAAGCATTTTTTTATCATAAAATTTGCTTAGGACTTACCTAGTTATACTTCTCTACACTGTTGGAATGAAAATAAATTTTAAAATACTTACTTGGGATACATTGGCTCATAAAGATACTTGTCTCTTGCTGGTGGGATTTCAAAAAATAAGATGTATCCATTTTCAGTCTGAAAGAAACAGTGATAAGACACATACATCTAGTCTATGTCCATGAGTAAATTTTATACTCTTGCGATTTCTACGTAAGTCTTAGATAATGAACACAAACATACAACACATACCAAGGTTCAGATATATTAAAATACAGTGTGTTGAAATTCATTATAGGTTACATTCCTACTAGCCCTAAAAGCCCACTGAATAGATCACTCAGTAGATATAAAAAGGGAAAAAATCCCACTGTTGACATATGAGTCTAGTAGAAACTTTCCTCTGAGTCACATACATAAAAACCAGACATCTACATCAGATATTTAGAATCTGGGCATCTAATTCCAACCTGTGAAGAGAATCAGCAAGCATGCAGCAGAAGGTAGAATGCCCTCAGAACGAGACCAGCAGGTGCCTGAGCACGTATGAACACTACAGAGTGCAAAGAAGCTAGCTAGGCACTGCCTCTCAGTGTTGGTTATCCAGGTAGTTTTCAAAAAACCCTCATGTCAACCAGCATCTTTAGATAGCACAACACCTTTTCAAAATCTTCCAGTGTCTGAAAAAAAATCTCCTATAATTCAATCCCAAATCATATTCTGTCATTCTGAAAGACTGTCTTCAAACCATAACACCATTCAGAGAACAAATATAAATAATTTAGTTATCAGATGCTACAGTCATATCTATAAGCTGATCCAGTTTTTGTATAAGGACAGGAAAGGCAAATGACCAATAAGGTTAGCTATTCAAAGAAATATGATTTGTTTAAAGCACAAATTTATCCTTCAGGCAAATCAGCAAATGTATTTTGGTTAAGCAGTGTTTTCATCCAATTATTTTTTGTAAGGGCTGGGCATATACTCAAAACACTATTACTGGAGACAAGAAGCACCGAAATTACTGGTTTCAAGTTGCTTTGCAAGGTTCATTTCCTTTTCTTTGAATAAAGGAAAAACTAACACTCTTGTTGATTTTATCAGTTCACAGATGCCAGGTTTTTCCCCAGTCATTTGGCTTCATCATGAAAAAAAATCTGGTTTTTGGCTTCAAAGTCTAAGAAACACAGTTCATCTCATTCAAAGTGAGTTATCTTTCTCATGCAAGAATAAAATCCAAACTGTAATAGTGAGTTTGAGACAGGCTGAAAACAAATGGAAGCTTTCTGATGTACAGTAATATAATGTTCAAGTACTATGTGATAAAGAAACATGCTCATTTCTAACTTCTTTATAGGTTCTTTCCATTACATCATTAAATATTTAACCTGTAAGTTATCTTATCCGGGAAGGAAAAGTAAAACAATACCATGAAGTATCTTTATACAGATATTAAGGTACAAAGGGCTGTACTGAACGCTGTTCAAAGCACATTGCTATTGTTACAGGTTCATTTCTAAACAGAACCCCACACTCCATGAAGAGCTGGATGAAATGCAGAAGCATTCAACCATATGCCTCCTGCAAATTGATCATATTCATTCACATAGGTTTCTATGTCGCTTTAGAAATGTCTGTGTTGCAGTGAAACTGACTGAAGTAACCATCACTGTCATCCCTTCCCTGATCATTCTCATCTCTGACAGTCAACAGTATAAATATACACTACCCTGCAAAAGATTTTACTTCATGGTTTCCCATATGGTGTGATGTTTAATAAAGCTCTGCCTTAGCTACAGAAATGCACGCTGAAGACCAGTCCATATCAGAGGACTGCCAGTAGGATTAAAACACCCTGTAAATTTCTCTGTACTGGAGCATCTTGACCCAATTCACAAGTTTGTTTACTAGAATTAACTACCTTGGGTGTATGTACTAATCTAGACAAGAAACAATATATGTCCCAGTAACACTGGAAAAAATTACAAATGCAGCAATATGAGAGAAGGCAAAATATTCAGGGAAAAAAAAAAGATCAGTTTAGAAAATCTGCCAGAAGTTTAGCCATAGAACATACTAGGAGTAAAAAGATAGAATTGCTAGCGAATGGTAACAGTGTGAGAAATGCTTAAGTTTATTTAACTGCATACCATTAAAGTTACTCAAGGTATTTTATAAACCCTTGTTAAGCTAGAATAAAGTTTGCCTTCTGTATAAAAAATAATTACCACTAAGTGATTTATGTTCATAGAGATGTTCTTGAAATCTCTGGCAGTTGGAAGATAAGAACACTGGCTAATAATACTAAACCTTTTGTTTACCTTCTTAAAATTAAGTGCAACATAATTTTATTATTACATAGAACTCATACAATCAAGAAACTCAAATGCACAGGTAATAACAGGTGAGAAACTAAATCTCCTAACTCACCTTCCAAACTACTATTTTTAGCTATTGCATGGAAGAACTTAGTAACTAACTGAAGTTAATTCAGTTCAACAAAAATAGTAGTATAAACTGGGGGGTTTTTTAATTAATAACTTGCTTTGTTATTGCTCTTTCATTTGTACTTGTCAGTTTTCTTAAGAAAAAGTCACAAAGTAGGGAGAAAATGTGTATTCTCTTGGAAAGAAGTTCACAAAGCATAATGCAACAGCAGAACTCCTTCATTAAGGTCCCAAAATTTCTTTTCTACCTTGTCTCTCTGTAACATACCACTATTTGTCAGTGTGATCTTTCAGTAGTACTCATTAATTGTTTCATATTAAGCTACATATATATTGGAAAAGAACATTTTAAAACTTGCAAAACACAGCTGGTGTTAAAACTACCATAATAAGCATTCTTGATGATATTATTTGTATATATACACCCAGGAGATGCAATGTAAGTGTAAGAAACATAAAAAATACTAGAAATCTCAGGACACTCTTTATATCATAAAATGCTTGACCACTTTGAATTTTAATTTGCAAACTTAAGTTTACAAACTGAGACTTTATGGGCAATTAGATTTAGGCATCACCTGCCAAAAAGAACACTATACATTTAACTGTGAAAAAACTTCAAAAGTACAGTAACTGAACTGGTAGAAATTAAAACTAGACTGCCAGCTGAAACATAAGGTTTCTTGAGCTAATGAATCCCAAAATCACAGGAAAAAAAAAAAATTCATAATATGCAAACTAATTCAGTAGAACAATTGAAATATCTTCTGAATTAAAGTATTAATTGCATAAGGTATAATGCATAAAGGTATACCTTGCACCTCGAATTTTTAAATAGTGGTGCTGAAACAGTCCCCTTTACTGCTGTGAGTACAGCAGCAGCTACAAAACAAGATTTTATTTCCATGTGAAACATGACCTCATCTTTACCTTCAAGACCCTTAACAGAGTCTGTGTATCACCTATCACTGCCCTTGTTTCTGTGTTCTCAGTTGCCTTTTTATTTTTTATTTTTTTTAATCACCAAAAAAATACTGAACTTGAATAAAACCAGTTTCATCCTCTTAATACACACCTTTCCAAAACAGCTGAAATCCCTATTTATCAAGATAAATATGCCTGGGACACCTAACTCCTCAACTATTTATTTCTTTCACATGTCTTTAAACTTCCTTATCTTTAATGACCAGATTACTAAAGTAATGAGATTCCCAGCCCGCACTGAGCATTATTTTAATACTAAGAACAGCAATTCATTCTTAAGGGGAAGAAGTGCATGAAAACTACTAAAGGAAGCTCATATAATAAAAAAAAACCAAAACTTGGTACTATTATGTATATTCACAAGATAAATACAAATTAAATGTATATACAATCTGCAAGTTTGCATAAGCACAGAAATTAGTAATACAAAATTCTCCTTGCAAAATAGTTTAACCACAGTATGAATTAAAAATTCTACTTACTGAAACAGCTATCATGGTGCTGTCAGGCCGCCATTCTGCTTGTTTATAAGGTCCAAACTGAGAAGCTGCTTTTGACAGTTCCTTGTAGCTTACAATTAATACACTGGGCTAAAAGAAAAGAAGAAAATAATTATATCTCATATCTAGAAGGAATGGGATATTTGTTATGCTGTGATATATCTGTAAATAAATATGTTACCTTAACAGGAACACCAAATTTCCCTTGAAAAAGGAGGTTAAAAAATTAGTGCATATTTGACAATGCATTACAAAATGGTGCTTTTAAAGAAAGTTTATGCAGAACTCCTGTCACACTGTCTTTCCTAACCTCACTCCTTCATACCCAGAGCATTTAAATAGAATAACTTCATTTGACCAGAAAGGAGTCATTACAGAATACAGAAGCAGTTCCAAGTTAGACGAAGGGTGACTGATGTTTAAAATGAACAGAAGCATCTCAAACAGGCTCCTGTAATGAAAAGGACTGTTAAATTAACTAGGATTAAATACTCTATAGAGTATTTGGTACAATTAATTTGCTTAGTTTCTAGTAAATATATGGCCTGTTGTATTAAAAAGGATAATCATGAAATCTGGTTTCTATCTCTTCAAGAACAGGCTGCCAGAAATTATGCATAAAAACCACCTCTACAGTTTGCTGAAAAGACTTTGCATATGATGAAGTGCACCAATTAAGACCTTTCCTTCTGGGAACAGAGAAGAGCTTTGGGGTCATGAAGCCCAGACAAAGCTACCATAGGCACTAAGTGTTCATTCCCTTTCAGGGAAGCAGTTCAGAGCTGTGACACAAAAAAATAATGGAAAATTACCCTTCTTTGCTCCAGCACCTAGAAACATTCTTCCTCTTTAAATACATTTCAGAACTGTTTGTATATTCTTGTTCTTGAAATAATAATACCTTTCAGCTTATATAGGTATTCCCCCTTCTGCTACCCTCCACCACTGGGAGGTGAGGACAGAAAAATATATGCATATGTATTGGTTAGAAGACAACTGGACTTCCTCAGCCTTCAGTTAAATTAAACAAGACATGCTTTTCTTTTTGTAAAAGAAATTTCCCTTCATCTTCATAACTGATGCTCTCCCTAACTTTACCAAAACCAATTTTAATTCAGCATTCTAGCAGCAAACTGTATCAAAACCAGCACATTTCTCCAGCCCCTGGACAGGAGCAAAGACTAAACAGTAATCACTCTTTTTGATGAAAGTAATCATGAAACCACTTGGCAAAGCTTGTCATCCACCACTAGGACCACAGGTGAAGGCAACTTACTATAGTTCTTAGTTAGTTTACTTGCTCAAACTGTGGAAACTGGTACAACAAACCTAAAAAAATTAATTCTACCCAAAAATCATGTGGGTGTCTGCTACGCCAGAATTCAGTGGGTATCTACTGCCATCATGTTTCAACTCAGTTGCTTCAGCTTGCCTTAAGAAAAAGCAGAGTTGCAAAAAAAGTTAATTTAAAAGGAAATATAGTATGAAACAAAGTAATAAAATATTTTCATCATAAGTACAAATACGGAGCTGAATTAATGTCACCTGGGCACTCTCAGACTCGATAAATTCATAGTATGATTTTTCATTCTGTGAACAGTACTACTACTTAAATTTCACGCCCACACAGAACTGAATTATCAGAATTAAAGTTAAATATTTATACTGTAACGTATAACAAGCAAACTAATCTTTACCCTAAACACCAGCTTTTTCAATTCACGTGGCTTCTTCTACAGATATTTGCAAATCAAATTATCTACCATTAAACAGATAACTAATAATTTTAAACATATTCTTAATGATTGTGCTCATGAACTAAATAAATAACCTTTCACTGCTTGGCTGAGACCCACCTTAACTGCCTTAAATATACAGAGAAGTGCCTTGTGATAGTACAGTCTTGGTAATCTGCATCATTAGTACAGATGTGAGATTGATCACAAAGTACTTCTGTTCTTCATGTATTTTAGTAGTAGGCAAAAAAAGAAGTTTTAGAAGCACATTACTGCACAATTTTCTTTCTGTACTGCTATATTGCTACTTCTGCAGAACATACTGACACTATTTATACTGTAATGTTCTTCTGACATTTATTCACAAGGAAGCCGCTATTACACATTAGAATGTAGAAGAACATTCTGCATATACAGCAGCTATAAAACTTACACAGATTCATTGCTAGGCCAATCTCATTTTGTGCCTTACAGAGTGAACTGAAAGAGTTAACGTTCAGAGTACAAGCAATCCTTTCTATCTTTTTGCAGTTTAAGTAGCTTCTTTTTTTATTAGAATGCAGACCGACTTATAATTCACAGTTAAATCATAAGTATTTAACTGATACAATTTATTTCTGCATAATCCACAACTCAAGTCTTTAATAGTAAGACCAGGCATTCTCTTGAGTTGTACTGATGAACAGCTTTGGTGGCAGAACTACTTGAGGAGGTGGAGAGGTTAAGGGCTATCAGGGAGTGTGACAGATTGGTGGAGCCACTCCCTGTGACAAAGGCAGAGTGTGGAGACTTCACAAGAAGTAGAGGATCCCCTCCTCTCTTGCTATCAGGCAGAAGGAGGGGACCAAAGTGATGGGGGGGAATGGAGGTCCCTGCTTGGGGAGGCAGGCAAATCCACTTCTGGCCTCCCTCACCTTCCCAGATCCTCTTGCAGAAAAGGTATAGAGCACTGCAGGATGAACTGGCCAATGGAGGGGTGGATAGTTCACGTGGGTCAGAGGCACCACCAAGACCAACTCACCCCAGACCAAGAATCACAACTGGCTCCAAAAATAAAACCAGCCAAGTCACTGTTGTGGGTGACTCCCTCCTGAGGGGGACAGAGGGCCCAATATGCCATTCAGACCCACTCTGTAGGGAAGTCTGTTGTCTCCCTGGGGCATGAGCTAAGGATGTGACAGACAAACTCCCCACCTTGGTGAAGTCTTCAGATTATTATCTGCTTTTGGTATTTCAGGTAGGTAGTGATGATGTCACTACTAGAAGGCCAAAATCAATTAAAGGAGATTTTAGGGCCCTGGGGAAACTGCTTAAGGGATCAGGAACGCAAGCTGTGTTCTTCTCTATCCCTCCAGTGGCAGGGATGAATAAGGGAATTATCACGAAGACTAATCAGATTAATTTGTGGCTCTGGGATTGGTGTTATTGTCAGGGCTCTGGGATTTTTAGTGTCGGTTGATATACAAGATAACAGGCCTGCTGGCAACAAATGGGATGCACCTGTCACAGAGGGAAAAAAGGATTCTGGGGCAGGAGTTATCAGAGCTCATTGATAAGAGCTTTAAACTAGTTTTGAAGGGGGACAGGGCTATAACTGGGCCTGCTATGAGTAAGCCCAAGGGAACCATGCCAGGGCTTACAGGATGGTGTGCTAGCAAGGACTCTTGCTCTGTTCTCTCAGTGGAGACAATGGGTAGGCATGTAATGAGAAATGAAGAGGTAAGGGCAGTTGTTGATGTTTTAGAAGTCAGGGAAGCATCTGAGAAGCGTCTGGTAGG
>JANIJG010005617.1:77374-88588 GCA_024611175.1 Megaceryle torquata
GTACCAGGGAAGCTGATGGAGCAGATCATCCTGGGTTCCATTATGCAGCACATGCAGGACAACCAGGTGATCAGGCCTAGTCCCAGTCAGCATGGGTTTATGAAGGGCAGGTCCTGTTTAACAAACCTGATCTCCTATAAAAGGGTGACACGCCTGTTGGATGAAGATAAGGCTGTGGATGTTGTCTATCTTCACTTTATTAAGGCATTAGACAGTGTTTCCCACAGTGTTCTATTAGAGAAATCGACTGCTCTTAGCTTGGATGGGCATACGCTTTCCTGGGTGAAAAACTGGTGAGATGGACAAGTCCAAGGAGCTGTGGTAGTGGAGTTAAATGCAGTTGGTGGCCAGTCACAAGTGGTGCCCTCCAGGGCTCAGTACTGGGGCCACTCCTGTTTAACATCTTCCTCAGTGCTTTGAATAAGGGGATAGAGTGTATCCTCAGTAAGTTTGCAGATGACACCCAGCTGGGTGGAAGTGTCGATCTGCTTGAGGATAGGGAAGATCTACAGTGGGATCTGGATAGGCTGGATCACTGGGCTGAGGCGAATTCCATGAGTTTCAATAAGGCCAAATGCCGGGTCTGGCACTTCGGCCACAACAACCCCCAGCAATGCTACAGGCTCGGGGAGGAGTGGCTGGAGAGCTGCCAGGCAGAGAAGGACCTGGGGGTGTTGACTGACAGCCAGCTGAACATGAGCCAGCAGTGTGCCCAGGTGGCCAAGAAGGCCAATAACATATTGGCCTGTGTCAGGAATAGTGCAGTCAGCAGGAGCAGGGAGGTGATCATTCCTCTGTGCTCAGTTTGGTGAGACCACACCTCGAATACTGTGTCCAGATTTGGGCCCCTCTCTACAAGAAGGATGTTGAGGTGCTGGAGAGGGTATAGAGGTGGGCTACTAATCTAGTAAGGGGTTTGGAGCATGTCTCTTATGAGGAAAGGCTGAAGGATCTGGGGCTGTTCAGCCTTGAGAAAAAGAAGGCTGAGGGGAGACTACTGCTCTGGTACAACTACCTTCAGGTAGTTGTAGCGAAGCGGGAGTTGGTCTGTTCCCCCTAGTGACAAGCAACAGAACAAGAGGAAATAGCCTGAAGTTGAACCAGGGAAGGTTCAGGATGGATATTAGGAAGAATTTCTTTACTGAAAGGGTTGTCGGGCATTGGAATAGCCTGACCAAGGAGGTGGTAGAGGCACCAACCTGGATAGGTGTTGTGCTTAGGGACATGGTTTAGTGGTTTTGATAAGATTGGACTTGATGATCTTGAAGGTCTCTTCCAGATGAAACTATTCTATGATTCTATGCTGAGTTGAAAGACAGGGATGAAAGCAGAATGAAGCTCCCATAATCCAAGGGAAAATCATCAGTGGCCTACCACAGCACTTAGATGCACAAAAGTCTAGGGGGCCAGATGGGACCCACTCAAGGGCACAGAGGGAGCTCACCAAGACCCATTCCATCACTTATCAGCAGTCCCGACTAAACAGGGAGGCCCCAGTTCTCTGGAAGTTAGCACATATGACACCCATCTACAAGAAGAGCTGGAAGGAGGGTCCGAGTAACTACAGGCCTGTCAATCTGATCTTAGTGCTGACAAAAGTTATGGAGCAGATCATCTTAAGTGACATCATGCACAACACACAGCACAACCAGGTGATCAGGCTTAGCCAGCAAGGGTTTATGAAAGGCAGGTCCTGCTTGCCTAACTCCTTCTGTAAGAAGGTGACCCACTTAGTAGATGAGGGAAAGGTTGTGAATGTTGTTTATTTGGACCTTAATAAAGCCTTTGTCACCATTTCCCACAGCATTCTCCTGGAAAAAACTGGCTGCTCCTGGCTTGGATGGGCGTAGGTTTCACTGGGTAAAAAACTGGCTGGATGGACAGGCCTGGAGAGTGGTGGTGAATGGCGATGAATCTAGCTGGCCATAAGTGGTGTTCCCCAGGGCTCAGTACTGGGGCCAGTTCTGTTTAATATCTTTATGAATGATCTAGAGGAGGGGATCAAGGGCACCCTCAGCAAGTTTGCAGATGACACCAAGATGGGTGGGTCTGTTGGTCTGCTTGAGGGTAGGGAGGCTCTACAGAGGGATCTGGACAGGTTGGATCAATGGGCCAAGGCCAGTGGCCTGAGGGTCAACAAGGCCACATGTAATCTGATTAATGGCTGGACTTCATGGTCTTAAAAGTCTATTCCAACCAAAATAATTCTATGATTCTGACTCAAAAGCATTCTTTCATAAGTGAGGAAAACCCTAACATACAAACTTTATCCCCTGTTTACAAGCTTCCCATAGAAACATGAACATCTACAAGGTTAACAAAGCTAGAATGGCAGCTTAATAACCTGCTCTGCTCATGAAAGAGACAGAGAAATAGTAATTTTACATCTGAAGTCATTTATTACACCTCAAGTGACCAAAGATGTATAATGGCACAGGATGTATGTTGTATAAACAGGAGTGCATCAGCCTAACTGGAATTACTTGCCCAAATCAGAGAAGCCTTTAAACACATGCATTAACAAAAATTAAGGGCCTAGTTAGTACAATACTTTTCTCCAGTTAGTTGTAGATATTTAGCTCATAGCCTGTACAGAAACAGTAGGGGTTTAGAATCTATTACACAGAATTTTCCCTAAATTTTTACATTTGTTTCTGTTGGATAAACCAAGTCTTCACATCAGCTTCATGAAAACTCCATGTTTGTTCCCCTCTTCACAATTCTGCCTGCAGCTACTAAAATGATAAAGAAATCTAGTTAAGCACAACTAATGAAATATACACACTGTTTCAAGTAAGCCAAGATATTAATCCTTCATCTTTATAATGCCTACAATCTGCTTGCTGAAATATTAGCAGTGATTCCAGATGCATAGAAGTGATCTAACCTATAGAATTGTTAAAAAAAAAAAAAAAAAAAAAAAGTCTACAGAACAAAAGTAAATACCTCTAGTTCTTAAAGAGGGAAGAACAGAATAGTAAGGAAGAAAGAACAGAGAGTAAGCAAGTATTTACTCAAATTGCAACTTAAAACTAGCAAAAGCTTCCTAAAATAGGTAAGAAGCACATATGGCATTTTACAATCTGAAACGGGAAAATCTAGCATTTTGATATAGCATATTTTGCCTCTCAGGAGGAAGGTAAAGTCAAGCAAAAGAGAAGCTACTACTTACTTATGAACAGAACTGTGAAGGAAGGTACTCATAGGCTAAGAAAAATGATGAAAAAGAAAAAAAAGGAAACATAACCTTGAAAACAATATAGTAGTATCATTACCAATGAGTAAAATTCTTCAGTACTCTAGTTAATGCTACTGAAAAGAGAGAGCTGCTTCTTCCCACAACTAAATATACATCATCTCCTTCCCTTCTTACACATAATCCAGCTACCCTGGATACCTTTTCACAAGAGCACTTTCCATTCTGAAATCTTTACACTTCTTTACAATGCTCTTCTAGCAGAAAACATTCCCTTTTCTACCAATGTGAGATTATGACAACATTCACAAGAGACAGCTGAAAGCAAATTGTTTTCTATGACTGGTACTGAAATAAAGGAATAGCACAATTTATAAAATAATAAGGTAGCAACCTAGCTTTATGAGCAGACACACCTAACTCCTAACTACTTTAAAACTCACTTTTATTTCATTATCAGTTGTTGCTGTACATTAAGAATTCCTTTGGACCTTCCACTAAGAAAGATGAACTCTGCATCAGGACAAGATACCAAAGCAAACAACAACAACAAAACAAAACGACAAACAAACAAAACACACACAAAACAAATGGGGAAATAATTTGAAATTATTACTATTTTACTTGACCAAATACAACATTTTCCCATTTCCCTTAAGTAATATCTATGAGCAGCCTAAGTAGTCTCAGAACACTGAATTCTTACAAATGTCTGTCAAAATACAGAAACCCATCAGCAAATTCTCTCAGCAAGTTTAGACATGTGATATTACGACTCCACTTCTCTGAACACAAAATATTCTACCACACTTGATGTAAATGCAAATTGAGTAAACATTTAAAGCCCAAGTTACTATGTGAATCTTTCTCTGACTAAGCCATCTTTAAATAGAACAAGAAGTACAGACAAGCAGCCCTCATAGAAGCAAGTAATTTTCTGTCATAATTGATATATTTAAAGGGCTTCAATGAAAATGATACATTAACCAACTGGACAAAGGTACAATCATAGCTTGTTTAACAAAATATAAAATAATGAAAAAATGAGTTTTCCTTAATTTGGATTTTGTGGTTTGACTGCTGCAGGTTAGTGACAAACTGTGCATAAAGTGGATTTCTCAAGTTAATAGATCAGCAAATGCAATGGAAAACTACTGGACTAAGTTTAAGAAATAAACACCTAACAGTATGTATGCTTTCAGAAATCGAAATTTCCTAGTACTCCCT
The DNA here is from genome assembly GCA_024611175.1 of Megaceryle torquata. NCBI lineage: Eukaryota > Metazoa > Chordata > Aves > Coraciiformes > Cerylidae > Megaceryle > Megaceryle torquata. The sequence continues at coordinate 81,798 of JANIJG010005617.1, forward strand.
TATTTTCAATTGCTTTTTTACCATTAACTTACTTAACCCAGAAGGAAAAAGAGCAAGACAGAGAAACACTGCCATTTATAGTCACACAAAAAATTACTAAAAATATGAAGTAATACTCTTGCTCAGGCCTGTGGATGTTCCTTTAAGACACCAGGCACTCCCATACTTTTTATGCAAAACAAAGCAATAGCTATCACATCTCTATTAAATATGAACAGCAAAATCTTATCCTTGCCTAAATTCTAAGAATGTTGCATCAAGCAGTTAATATAGTCAGAATCACACTCTTATGTACTGCAAAAAGTTAAATGATTTTTTTAGAAACACTGATAAAGCTGCACTGAACAATTATTTCTGCCCAAAGAAACCCAAGAATATTGAGAATTTCCGACTGTTTTGCCTAGCCTATTCATAACCAATATATTCAGTTCTGAACTCTTTTATTTTGCTCTTTTTTATTGTAACTCTAAATACAAAGTAACTTGAATTTTACACCCAAGCAACTTTTATAATCCTTAATACTGCCTTCTTTCTTTTAAAGAATTCTCATCCGTGTTGTGGTTTGAGTGAAAACAGAATTCTGTTCAGTGATTTTACTTTTCAACTCAGTTCTTCTAACTAACTGCACTGTCTGCAGTCAGCAGCCTGTTTTCACAGGCAGTGTCTGCTGCTAGCTAGCACTGGTAACAATGTTTAGAGTTTCTGTTGAGGATTGGTGTGAAGACCATGGCCACTGATAAATCCTTTGTACCTCATTGGGGGTGCAGAAAGTAAAAGGCCACACCTGCAGGGAGAAGCGGACAGGACAGGTGACCCCAAACTGACCAGCGAGGGATTCCAGCCCATAGATGTCATATTCAGTATAAAGCTGAGGGATCATGAGGGTCAAGCCCTACTTCGGTTCCACTCAGGTCCTCTTCCAGCTTCTTCCTTGCCTCTTCAACAGCCTGCATCCAAGGAGATCTCTGTCTGTTCTGCCTCTGATCCTGATCTGTGTGTTCCTGAGTTCCAGAATCCAGCTCCTGAACACAACTCCCATCTGCCACTGGGCCCAGTCTGTCTGGGATTTTTCCCATGCCTGCTCCACAGCATCAGTGGTGACAGTGACATAACTGCCATTGGGGGGGTTGGCTTTGATACTGTTTTTGTATATATTCCATTTTTATTATTATTGCTTCCATTAAAGTTGTTCTTTTCTACTTGCTAAATCTCTCTCCCTTATTCCCTTTCTCTTCCCCTTTGGGAGGGAGGGGGGGTTAACAGAGAGCATAAACCATGACAATCTTTAATGACACCAATTCACTATTACTAATTAATCTTTCAAAGACTTTTTTTACGTTTAATTATAGCTTTAAGGCAAGTATCTGGAAGACTAGCACCCTCCTCAAGACTGTTATATCTGGGAAGCAGAATCTTGTATTTCCTGAAAGCATGCAACAATACTAGCAGCTGACAACATGGTGTTATACATGGGTTTGGGTTTTTTAATGTAACATCAATACAAGAAACTGAATGTCCATAGTAACTGTTAAAATCCTAATATTCTCATCCACTAACAATTTAGTATTCCAGACATTAGTGCTCCTCAGTCCATGAATTGCTATGTGCTTAAATGTGGATTAAACAGAATTGTGTGTGATGGTGACTAGATTTTCTAACCTCACCTCTGATCTCATAATGGCAAAAGACTCTGTTATGTGCAACTAGCTGGTCAGCCAAAACTCCTAACTTAGGATGCTTTTCTCTGCATGCAAGTAATTCTGAGATGTCTTTCAAGGGTCATCTATTTTATATTAATACAGGAGACAATGAAAACCTAGTAAGGCCTACTAAATATTCACGTGACAATTTTACATTTCATATGATAAATCCATCAGTCTAACAGTCATTTCTTTAATTATGTAAGCAAATATTTATAACAGAAGCAACAGCACAACTGTTACTGACATAGGAAAAGAAATGGCCTTTTCAAAAAAATGTCTGATGGGTATCAGAGGTTAGCATACCAGGGGTTAAATTACTAAAGAAAAACACAGCAGAAGAGGCAAGACATAGTTTTGCACTGATGCTATCTGTGTCTTATTGTTCACAGTACAAAACTACTTACATAATTATCAAGATGTCTGTTGTCCATTTTGCAAACTTCAGACAAAAGCTCTACAGAGATTGTGTCTAATCCCATCTAAGAAAAGGCCACATACAATAACTCAGTAAATTATTCTGCTTACAGTTCTGAGTTGAAAGCGTAATCCTGAAAGCATGATGAAAACATTGTAGCTTTTTTCTTTTAATGGCCAGCTATAACAAAATAAAAATTAAAAAAAAAAAAAAAAAACAACTGCATATTTTCCAATGTATTTATTCATATACTGTATGAACTATAAACACTGGTGTCACAAGAGACTCCTTTCACTGCTTCCCAAATTCCAGGTTATGAAGATCACTTCAGAAGCACAGTCCTCTGTTTTGTCCTATTTGTTTAAATAACACATAATTCTTAGATTTAAAGCACGTATCAAGTTCAGCTCTAATAGTGAAGCAGCTAGAGACTGAAAAGCATGTGAGTTAAGAAAGCTGTCTGAATACAGACTTACTCAGCTGTTAGAAAGAACACAGATTACAGGACATTCTAGGATTCTGATATGCATGCTTTCCCATATAGTTCATTTGGGTGATCTGCTTCAATGTCAGATCATCACAAAACCCAGGAAATTTTAAAAGCAAGGGTAGATGTAAATCATAAGCTGATAAGCACCTAGTTAATTAAGAAATGCTCCTCAAAATGAGTAGTTGAGGCAAGCAACTTTTGGCTTCAAAGCTTACAGAACTGGTTTTTATTGGCAGAGTCATAGCAGATAGTCCAACAATCTCCAGGAGTATTAATTAAATATTCAAGGCCAGTACTTTTCTCCTGTAACTGCCACAGTTTGTTAAGATTAAAGAAAGGAAATTATGTACTATATTTATACATACAACTACATCATCAGACTATTCTTGCTGCACACAATTCACCCTTCAACACTTCCAGGAGTAACTTCACTCATCACACCTCCCTCCTCAGTTGCACACATCTTCCCTTAATATCTAGAGCCCCATGAATATTTAGAATTCCCTGCATTGCCTCAAGCCCTTATTTCATGAGATAACCAAATCAATTTAAAATAAAAAGCCACTACTGCTAAACAAGCTAACTAAAATGATCCTTTGATCCTCTTACAAGCTGAAAAAAAATAGGCCTCCATCCATTCAGTAATTTGAACAATTCTGTAAAAGCCATCAATAGTCCACCATAAGAGCCACTAAAGTATAGGTGCAAGCAGCAAAGATCACAACAGTTAAGGCTGCACCTCACCTTTAATTCCCAAGTCAATCTTTGAAACATCAATTACCTCATTTTAGCATTTCAGAGAGGTTTTTTCATGAATTGAAGTTTCTCATTTCAAACAAACAAGCACCTAATGTTTCCCAAATGAAAACACTGACAAGATTTCGAATGCTGTCAACATAAACAGTTTCATACTTCCAGACTTCTAAGAGAAGTAGTTGATGCCCTAAGCTTGTGAATGTTTATGAGACATTTGGATAATGCCCTTAACAACATGTTTTAACTTCTTGTAAGCCCTGGAGTGGTTGGGCTCTTGGACTAGGTGTTCATTGTAGATCCCTTCCAGGTGAAACAGTCTAATCTAGTCTATGCAGAGTAGAATAGACTAGATTAGACTGTTTTTAATTTCTATGTTTTTAATGTTTTTTCTATGTTTTTAATTTCTATGTTGTGTGTGCATGATAATGTGCATACTAGTACAGGAGCACATGCATATAATGCATAAATAAATACATGTACATGTATTGAGGGTATATGCTAAAAAGTCTTTCACCAATACTAGTGTGGGATGAAGTAGTCTTTTCCTGTACACAATCCAATCTCTCCCTACAAAATAAAACATAATGCAGTGAAGGACTTTTGGCTCAAAAACACTAAAAGAATTCCATCTGTTTTTATCTACACCATATACTCCACTTTATAATCTTAGTATCTACACTGTTTCCAAACAGAAAACAATCCACACTTTGGGATGAACTCTCCTTAGTTCCGTTCTTAACACACAGGAGGTGAAAATAAACTTTAAACATTACCACTTCATTTGAAAAATACGCATACTGAATGTATTTCAAAGGGCTTACTGCATTTAAAAAATTCAGAGCTTCATCAGCTTCATCATCTCATTCTTATATAAAACCTTTCATTTATAGTTGTGATAGTAGTGAGTCCTAAGAACACTAGCCTGAAGGCTTTTCTGCTCCAAGGAACTGAACTAATTCAACTCAACCAGAACCTAGCCTTGTTCCAGAGAAGATACTTCTAAGAAATGAAAACATCTTCTAGAATATAATAATTTTAGTTTGTTTTATAAAAGTCCAACATACGATTTTAAGCTTCACCTTCAAAAACCAACAACCAAAACCTAAAAGGCAACAACAATCAAAAATCACCCAAACCCTCAGTTGTGTGCATAAAAACAACACAAAAGATTCTCTTTAAAAACACCCTAAACAAAAACTTTTATCTTACAGGAATCTGCTAGTGGCTAAATGTCCACAGAGGTCGTATGATTGTAACATACTTTTTAGCCTAAGATGTCAGTGATCACTCCTGGCAAAGTCAGCACCTTCCTCAAAAGCACCCATTATATACCAGATTAAAGTGTATTTAAATAACTTTAATGACTTGTAAGCTTGTTCAACTTTTCTGTATCGAGTGAATTCTTTTAGTATTCTGCCTGTAGCCAGCTATACAACACTTAACATTTCAAAACAAGTCCAAGCCTGTAAGCTCATGAACACTGTCCTCAGGAATAGACAATAAATTAAACTACATTCTAGACAATGGGGCACAACTTGAGAAGCCTTTTGACAAGCCTAAACTTTATGGTTTTTTTCCTGGAAAAGATCAGTTGTGCTCTGTTTACAACTATAGGTTTAACAACTGGCAAAGGCTGTAAGAGCATACACGCTGTCTACACTATGTGCCTCAAAACTAAGAAAACAGATGCCACGTGATGATGTTCACACAGCATAGTTACAGGGCTGGAATGTCCTAGGCGGCTACTTGTATAGTTAAAAGAAACAGCATCAACACCCCACCCAGGAACTAATTAATAGCCACGCAGAGTGAAACACAAGGTGAACTGATGAAATCTCAGTATAACTTAAAACAAGATTTTAAGGTTATGACTGTCATTTGATACCTTTCAGTATCAGCTTTCTAAAATCGGATTGTTAGTTTTCTCCTGTAATCTGAGATGAACTCTATAAATTATCTGAAGTTGGAGATATTTATAGACAGATTTAGCGTTTAATCTAATCAGAATCCAGCAGCCAAAATTAAATTCAGTAACACAGCTGTTTCACCGACTGCAACAAGACAAACTGACAAACAGCAATTAGGTTACCATACTAATTCAATGTGAAGTAAAAGTAAGGCATTTAATGTAAATCATTCACATGGTCTCAAACTGGATGTTGCTAAAGTAGCAACTTCTATGCTAAACAGTTTTTTCTGGTTAAGGTAGCTTTTAAGCTTTTGTTTAAAAAAAAAAAAGCTTAAAATAATGTTATAGTCTGTACTGTGTTTTATAAAAAAATGTGTTTTATAAAAAATGTGTTTTCATGTCTCCTATGTTCATATGTTCTTTAGAAAAAACAGAACATATGAAGGGACAAAACATGAAACATATTTAAAAAAAAAATTGACACATAAATGTTAATATTAAGGGATATTTAAAATCGAAGTGAAAAATAAAGATGCTGGTTCAAAGTCTCATTTTCAGGAATATCATGTTAACTCCAAGCAGATTGATCTCATACATTTTCTTAACCCTACATTGCTCTCAGTCAGCTTCACGGCTAACCACTCTTGATTCACAAATAATGAAGCATTCTGTAAGCTTTAGTCCCAAATTTTACAACCCTTTCTGGAACAGGAACGAAAAAAAAAACCAAACCCACGTTATACAGATCAGAGGGCCTTTCAGACGGGAAAGCAGGGTCTGAGGGCTAACAGGAGGATGGATACTCACTCTGCAGTACCAGATGCTTAGCTGAGATGACGATAACACTACGAAGAAAGCTCTTTGAGGATCCGTCTGGATGTGAAGAGGTTGCTCCAGGGAATCCAGAGGACAAAACAGCCTCTTGGGCCAGCCGCTGAGAAAATACATGGCTGTATATTTCCCTCTTACACCGAAAAGCGGTCTCTCAGCTTACTCTAGCCTAAGTGGGGGACGGCGGGGACATCGGCCGAAGGAAAGGTGCGGGAGGGCTCGCTGCCCGCTCGATGGCCTCCGGACGAAGGACTCTTGACCATCGGCCCGGGGCCGATCATGCATAATCACCAGCAAGGCGACGGGACTTCTCGGCTCAGCACCACCGCCCACGGCCGGGAGAGGGCTCCTTGCTGCGAGGGGCCGCGGGACGTCGCCCCCAGTCGCCGCCGGGGCCGGTGCTCTCGCGCGGGCGTGGGGGAGGGGAGCGCCGCAGTCGCCGAGGGCAGAGACGGAGGCGAGTCTAGGGAAGGGCGAGAGCCAAGCGGGCCACGGCCTGAGAGAGCTGGCGGGGGAGGCGGCCGGTCACTGCTCCGAGCGGGCCCGAAGGAGCTGCGGCGGCTGCAGCGGCGGCTCCTCCCTCCTATGGATGTCTCGCCTGCCTGCTCTCCAGTTATGAGGAGAGCTATTGTTCCTAAAAAGCTGATATAGTTCTTATTTATACAGTATATGTATTTTTTCCAACAT
>JANIJG010005619.1:0-22199 GCA_024611175.1 Megaceryle torquata
TTCAAATATAATTATATTTGAATATATATAACATATATAATTATATCCTTTCAAGCTGTCTAAAATAATGTGCATAAGAATAAACAGATGTCAACAACACACAATCCACCTGTTACCTGACATCTGTGGCATCACATTTTGTATCACTTGCTGTGAAGAAAGGCTATTTAGGCAACTTCAGATTTCTTCATAAAAGTGAAGAATAAAGAAAAACCAAAACTCTTCACTTGTTCCTGTGTTTATATATGCATATATGTGTGTGTATACAGTATGCATATAAATATATATAATTTGTTGCATATAAATATATATAATTTGCTGCATGGATGGGAAAGTGCAAGGGATTCCACTCCTTCCGAATTAAAAGAACATTTCATGAAACAAGGGTCTGTGAATAAGGGAATTGTAGTAAGCATGGGCAGTCTGGTATAATGCATTGGATCAAGAGTAGCTGGCAGATTGGTGGAAGCACAAACAAACAAACAGTTGGTTCTGCTGACATTCTTTCTCTAATGTGACTATTTTGTCTGCCTGTTTATATTTGGCTGTGTAATGCTCAGATCACAGGAATGACTGACCAGGAATGTGTATTCTCCGTATGCATGACAAAAAGTCTTAATTTCAGGTAAATTTAGTTGTGTATTTAACATACCAGTGTGCACTACATTTCTAAAAAAGGGCTCCAAAGCTACAAGTGCAGTCTACTAATTCACTAAATGAAAAGCAAGTGCCTGCATTTTCCCCACTTTCACGACACATCACAAGTGGTGTGCCAAAGTGGTGGGGACATTGTTAGTTTTGTCCTCATCATAATTATGTGTGTAAAAACCCCATCAAGTTGGTAATGTCATGGATCTGTCATCACCAGCCATAAAGCTAGAAGTCAAACCCACTGCCAGCAATGAGAGGTAACAGACACTTTTATGACTGCAGATCTTGTATCCTCTGTGTGCTTCTCACAGAAATCTGTTAGAAAGATTTGATGTTATTGCTTCTTTCTATCATTCCTCCTTTTTTGGTTTTGTCTTTTTTTTTTTTTTTAGAACATCAGCAAGGATTATGCATCAAAAGAGTATCTCCCATGGAACAGCTTTGTTTGAGATCATTCCTACAATAAAAAAGGGATAGCTGTATTACCATTTCCATATACTGTGAGTTTATCATGGTAACGTGCATCTAGTAGACAGATTTTTGTACAAATTTCCCTTCTGGCTTTTGCAGAGTCTGATGCAACTTACTTTGAAGGGGAGCAGGCTATGATGGAAGATCTAAATCTCTATACTGCCATAGATGTGGAGAAAAACCTAACAGCAGCAGTGAGTACAAGCCTAAAGAGACCAATTATACTAGGCAAGGTACCATGGGATCAGTACCCACAATGCTTCTTCACTACTAAGAAAAAAGTCAAAGAGCCAAGGAAGATTCTATTATACTGGATGCACTAAATCTTCAAAGCCTCACTTTATCTGCAAGAAAGCTGTAAGACAAGATATGAGTTCCTCTACCTCATCCTTTCCTTAGATGTTTTGGGGAAACTGTCTTTGGACTGCCAGCTCAAAGGTTTTCTTCTCTTACTTTGACAGATCTTAATCAATGCTTCTTATAGGGCTTTTCTCCCAGAACCACTTTTAGTCATTTTAAAATCTAATCTTTGAAATTCCTCTGCTAGTTTTGGAGCTTATGGCTTGATTTTGATCCCATTTCCTACCTCCATTCAGGCTACATGATGAAATACTTGCTAGAAGCTTTAGGATATCCACTGACCCAAGGGTGCTTCACCTGAAACACAAACCTGTGGAGTTCAGGTCGTGCATTCCCTTCAGCCTGCAAAACACTGGCTCTGCCTCCTCACCTTTCTCTCCTAATACTATGAGCATGACTCTGGCCATTTTCTTGGGATGAGAATTCAGTTCTGCCTTCATTACTGAGAAGTCTTGATCTGCTTCAGAAAAGTGTTTTGTAAAGTCAGAAGGCCTTAAAAAATCTTTGACCTAGCCAATGTGAGCTGTGAGCTTAGGCCTGGATCCAAACATATTCCAAACTTTACCTACTTTTGCAGAGAGCTAGGGGTGAAAAGTGTAGTAAAACTCTGAAGTGGTTTTCAGCATCTTCTGTTATGATTGCAATTGACAGTTGCCCCAGTAAATAGTCAAAGCTACACAAGACCACAGTATGGGCCAGAGTTTCCAAGGCATTGAGATCACTTTGAGCTATTTATGCTGCATAAAGAGAATTTGCAGACAACTACAAGGCATAGATTTAAAATTCAGAAAGATGGTGTAGTTTGAGTTGTGTGCAGTTCTGAACAAGATACTGCATTTAATAAACCAAATGCCTAATCAAGCCTGGAGGATCTTGTATTGCTTTTTGCTGATTCAAGAAATCTAACATACAGAAAAAATAAACCTCTCTTCACCTCTGTAGATCTTGTAAATCCATATTCACTGTTTCCTTAAATCCCTAGCTGGAAGAGAATTTAATAGCTAGGATATCACTGAACTGATACTGTACAGAGTGAAGAGGTTTTAGGAATAAAAAATAAAAGCTCCTTGTTAGCATTAAAAAAAAAGTTGTGATCCTTTATTGCTATCACAGAAGTCATTAGCCTAGTCATTTTACAAATATTTGTACTTTCTTTCCTCACAGTCATGCCAACTAACACAAGTTATATCACTAACTTTACTGAGTATTCAACACCTTCTGTGTTCCCAGTAATGACTGTGGTAAAAAGTCACGCTTCAGGGTGTAAATTAATTACCTACATTTAGAGACTGAATCAATAAAAAACCTGTAGTACTGCCTGCTTTAACAAATTTCTTTCTAAATATGATTCAGCTCATTTTGTCTGGTTAGAATGAAAGTTTTCACTTAAAACTTGCAGACTCTCTTTACCTTAGACCTTGCCAGGGCCCTGAGTGCATTCCCCTCCCAGGGTTATAGCTTGAGGGTGAAGCAGCAAAGCCCAAGGCCAGCTCCATAACTGACTGGGGCAGGGGGAGAGGTAGGATGATGGACAGACAGATGGACTTGTCAGAGCTCCTTGGTGCTGACTTTGATCTAGGCACACTGTCTGTCACCTTACTGTCATATCCTTGGAGCTGCCCCATCACTGTGGACTGGCTGGGTGATTACTGGGCTGTACCTGACCCTGGTCACTGTCTTCAGGCCTGATTCACCACTCAGCATCCATAACTGGAAATTCAGTTTACAGGTATTTCTAGAAATCTGTTATATATATGAGCCAAATTGAAATATCCAGATCAGGTCTTTGCTCATACAGGTACTTTCTGGAATTCAAACTACACCACCAAGAAATACAGCTTTCTGGGGATGTCTCACTCAACCTAATGGAAACAGGATGGCAAGAAAGTCATTGTGCATGACAGTAATGAAGTAACTTGGCATGCCCCCAGTGCAGGGACTGAAACTGGACTTCTAGTACAGATTCACAGCATGAATTTGTCCCATCTTTTTGCCTGTTTCCTCAGGCCAGAGAACCCTATAGAAACTGCATTACCTGACTACCTGATGTTAAGCCACTGCTCCATTGTGGTGACCTGGAATTCAGGTCCTTCTGAGCAAAGCACCAGGAGTTTTAAATGCTGTGGAAAGATGGGACTTCTTCAGAGGGAAACAAACAGACTAAGCTAAATTCCTGTATAACTACTTCTGCCGGCCTTATGGAGAAGGACCATTTGAACACTTCAATGTCTAACCATTCACATTCCAACTCAGGCATCTTGGTTCTCAACAGACATGTGGAATACTACACATAACCTTCAGTAAATGTCACAGCAAGCCCTAAGAAAGATTGTGTGATTCAGATGTATCCCAAGGAACCAAGCATCTTCTATCCACTGGAACCAGGAATTTTAGTTCTTACCTTTGTGATTGAAAGTTGGCATTTCAAATACCACACAGGGGCTTATTAACTGAGAAGTGCCATGCCCAGAGGTTTTACTTTTTTGCAAAATGCCTTTAAAAGAGGCACAGAAAAGTAAATCATTGTGTCAGCTTCTACAGAATTCTATGTCTGAAATTTGGAAATTGTAAAAATATCTAGTGGAAAGAATCAACAGCAAGAAAAGCTGAGCTTGTTTGATCAACTAGCTGCTAAGTTCAAAAGCTGCAGGAATCTATCAGAGACTTCAGTGCTTGTAAAGTATTACAAGGAAGCAAAAGGGAATCTGCCCTTGTCATAAATGTAAACAAGAGAAGCAATTTACTGTCATGCTCAAAAGATATTGGTTTAGGGTTTTTTTTCCTTCTCAAGCCTCATATAATATAAGATCTTTTCCTAAGGTTATTTTTAAATATGATCTCCTTGAAGGCAATGTGCTCAGTCCCTGGGTGGGAAATATGCTTCATTTAAGTCAACAGCAATCTGTACTGCTGATTAAAAAGCAAGAGCTGATGGGCTTCATAGGGAGTCTCATCCATGTTGTCTTAGCCAAGAAGTTGATAGAGAAAATGGTGGTGGGAAGAGGGGAAGTATATTGGACAGTCTTCCATGAAACACTGAACAACAACAATAACAAATCATGAATTATCTGTACTTAAAAGTTCTATCAGTGTGAAAAACTGGCTTTAAAAAGAGAATTTCAAACTGTTTGATGATTACATATCCTGGGAATTCAAATGAACTTTGTCACCACTGCCAGTTTCATAAAAGAATGAAGTCTCCAGCAAGGCACAGATGGTATTTCTGAATGAACAGATGATTATGCCAAGAGAATATTATGCTTGGAAGCACATTTTATTGATATATGAGTAAAGCTGCTAGAAGGACAGCTATGGAAGAGAGGACCTAGCTCTTTATGGAACACCTGAATACAAGAACAAATTAAGCAGTGGCTAAAGGTTATTTAGTGCATTCTTCAGTTATTCTACCAGTTACTTACTGGTAATTAATTGGAAAACTATCCAGAAATCATGAAGATTAAAATGGTACTAAAATTAATGAGAACCACAAGAAGATGTGTGAGCAACAACAATTAGATAGTAATATGTGTCTACCTAAGCTGAAGAGATTTTGCACTGGCTATGGGATTTCCAAACTGCAGCAGTGTGGAGAGCTCAGAAGTGGGGCCAAATTCCATGTTGATTGTGAGTGTAAATACACTGCAGTGATACAACCCAAAAGTTATGTTAATTGATGCTTACAGACTCACAAGCCCAAACATATGCCCTTCATTGTACTATAAATTAATGGGGTTTACAGGGGTTAAATGTATTGACTCAGTTAAGAGTTACTTCTGACTACACCTGTGTCATCCACACCTAAGCTGGGTTCACTGACTTCAGTGGAAATGCTGTAACTGTAAATCAAGGATCTGATGTCATGAGAGGTCAGAAAAGGGGTGCATAATCTTTTGCTTTACTGGGTTTGAAAATGTTGACTTCATAATTGATATGACTACTTCTGGATGAAGGCTGGAAACAACAGATTTGGATTCTGCAGCGGTTTTACAACCCAAGTGACTCCCTTAAGCCATCAATGTTTATAAATATCTGAAGGGTGGGTGTTGAAAAGAAGGGGCCAGTTTCTTTTAAGTGGTGCCCAGCAACAGGACAAGAGGCAACAGGCACAAGCTGGAACATAGGAGGTTCCATCTAAATATGAGGAAAAACTTCTTTACTGTGAGGATGACAGAGCACTGGAACAGGCTGCCCAGAGAGGTTGTGGAGTCTCCTTCTCTGGAGACCTTCAAAACCCACCTGGATGTGTTCCTGTACAACCTGCTCTAGGTGAAACTGCTTTGGCAGGGGTGTTGGACTAGATGATCTCCAGAGGTCCCCTCCAACCCCCACCATTCTGTAATTCTGTGAGGTCAGTAATCCCTTTCTGAAGACTTCAAGATGGCTTATGTAAGAGATTAAATGTATCACGTGAGATTTTTCTGGGGGATGAAAGATATTGAGCAGTATAGATTTCAGGGCCACATCATAGTTGTCAGCCTCAACTTTTTCCATATATTTTCTTGAGTATAGAGGGGAAGTCTTGGAAGCAGATGACCCTGGGTGAAATAGTACAACCTCTGTAGCTTGAAGAAAACTATATTCGTCACCAACATGACACCAAAAGTATACATATACGTCACACAACTTTTATCCTGATACCAAAGATGAAAATATATGAGGAATTGTCTACAACATTTAAAAGCTTCTCGTGTTCAGTTACAAAATTGATTATGAAATTAGGAATAACCAAGGGATTTGGATTATACTGAAGGGAAAAAGTAAAAAACCAATTTACTCTTTTAGGTTTCTTATCCAAGGTAAGACAAATGTAAACTTTAGTAACGGAACAATTAGATGGAAAAGAAGAGGTTACAGGAATTCTTTCCTCCCACACTCCTTTCTGCTGCTGTAATTGATGTTTTTATGTTATTAAATGGAATCCATGGGTCAGATTCCAACTCCATTTTGCCCTGGTGCAAGTTGATTTCGATGCCAATAAAGCCGTATTAGTTCAAAGTCGTGAGACATCATCTACAAAGCCATTTGTATGTGTGAGATGAATACATTAGCTTCTCAGCAGATGGCTGTGAATTCTTCCAGACAGAGCATGTCTCAGGCTTTCAAGAATCATTTATCAAAACCACTAAATTGTCCTCAGTTCTGCAGCAATCACTCCAGGGGAGCAAGTGCTAAATGGTGTAAAGATAAGAGGTAATCGTACCACATGCCACTGTCAGCTCCAAGTGCAGCACCCGTTGGTCTGTGCACCACATCAGCTGGGACTTCATGGGCATCTCTTACTTGTTGCTTTGTGATGCCACAGATTTATCTCTTTACTTATTCCTTTAGAAAACATTCTTCCTCTAGTCAGTGGGGGAAAGAGGGTGTGTAAATTACATTTTGAATATCCAGAATTCTTTGGTAGCTCCATTTCTTATGCTACTTCTGTGATTTTGCCATTTTGAAGTGAAGAGTGGCAGCAGAAGTTAAGAAAAAGGGCATCTGCATTATGTAAACAAGGAAAATACTTCCTAGCTTTCTAAATGGAACTTTTAAATTGAGAAAACAGAAAACTATTTGTTAAAATAGTTAAAAGGTTATTAGAGTTCAGCTAAACAGATTCTACTTTTGGTGAAATAATAGGATTACCATTTGTGGTCTTAGAACACCTTCTATTGACAATGTCAATGCAATGTACAGACCTAACCTCACCCGAGCATTAGCAGCAAACCCCTTCCTAATACTAAGCACTGAATTCACTTCTGTGAAAAGAACAGGTTACTGAGGTTCTCAGATAATACAGTGATTGTGGATTATTTCTATTCCATTGATTTGTATTTGTGCTTGAGGAGTACTTGTTTGGTTGGTTGGTTTGGTTTGGGGCTTTTGTTTTGTGTTGTGTTGTTTACCGTGAACATTTTATTTACACTGTATTGTGGAAATATGACAAATACTACAGGTTATAAAAAACTAATGTAGGTGTATGAAGTTGTAACTTCTGTAGTCCAGACATTGAAAAAAAAAAAAAAATTTTTTCATTCTCCATTCTACACACAAATTTGGAAAGCACGGGTAATATATCTCTATCCCATCGGGGGTCTTTATGCAATTCATTCTTAAAAGATTAATGAACTTCTGAGTATTCTGCAAATATTTATGATTAGCAAACTAACATCAGACAAGAAAATAGACACTTAAAAATACATATGACTACCATATTATTCTGATGTAATGTTAGGACTCTTGATTGGGATTAAATGACTAAATAGAAAGGATGGTTTGCCTAACATGTCTGCTAGGCCAGGACTTTTGTCATGACAAAAGCACTGAGACAAAATTAACCATTAGCAGTTTGAGATGTCCATCCTTTATGGAGGATCATGACGTGGTGATTAGGGAGGGAAAATGAAAAAACAAAGCAACAATTTAAGAAGCTTGATGGAAGGAAACCAATCAACCCCTTTAACATATCTGGACATGAAATTTATAATAGTGAAACACTACTGGCAGAGTATCATGTTGGAAACATCGGGAAACAATTCTGGAAAGGAACAGTACAATTTAGGTCCTGACCTAAAATGCTATTTTCCTATCTTCAAACACATTGACCAGGTAGAAGAGATTGTGATCACTTCTTCAGTAGACCCAAAATATAATTACAGACACATAATGAAAGTTGATCAGCCACAAGTATACATCTGTAGGAGTTGCTCAGAGTTTTAGAATGTTAAATAAAAATATTCAGCGCAGCTGTGATGAAACTTTATAAACTCTTACTGTCATCTTTTAAAACCACCTTTCTAAAAGAAGTCATATGTTCATGAATATTTTAAGAGTTAATTTCATTTGAAAATATAACCTATTAAATTATAACGGGGTTTATGTGTTCTGTACCTTATCAGATTGTGGTAATGGCCACATTACATTGTGCCATGTATAAATGAGTCAGAGTTGAGAGATTCTTAAAAAAGCAACCTGGAATCTTTTTTCTTGTGACTCACTAAATAATTGGTTATCTATTACAAACACAGGGGTTTTATCAGTACTCATAAGTGATTCTGAAATGAGGCATTGGCTGAAACATCTTTTCACTTCCAAATCCCCTATGGTTTTTTATGTAAATCCCCAAAAGACAATAAAACCCACAACTGCTGTTTGCAGTTCTACTTTTCAGAGTACAGCAGCATCTTAAAGGATCTGCTTTTGAACAAGTCAAAGGAAGGAGCAGCCCTGTGACTGTCACTCTTACTTTCCCCTTCAGACGCAACTGTGTTTGGAATTGTCGACTAATGATAATTTTACTGTGAAGTCACCCCACTGCAGTATTTCTTCTTAATGCATTTTACAAAGGTCTCCACAGATGAGGACAAAACATCTTTATGTTGAGACTGACAAAACCACTTTCCATGGTATTTTGCCTGCCTGCAGCAACTCTACTGAATGCAAAACCAGGAAAGACATTTCTATCAGGAGCAAGTCAGGAATGCCTGACACTGTCCAGAGGTGCAATTCAGTCTTCTGCTTGTGAGAGGAGAGGCAGGGAGGTGTGCAGGGAAACCCCTCTCTGAGTTTTAAATTTCCTAGAGCCTATGTGTCAGCATCAGAATTTCTGCTGATAGAAGAAACAGTCAGGTAGCAAATAACAAGTGGAAACTATGTGCCTGATGTGGGAGAATACACAGTATTTGATTCAGGGACAACACTCATACCAAAATATAAATATACCAGTAGATTTCAAGCAGGGCTGGGCTGGGCCATGACAGAGGGGTTGTGTGATAATTTGTGGAATACAGAAGGGAAGAAGATGAAAGCTTCAGCCTTCAGAGTACAGGCAGGCAAAAATGTTTACATGATTCACTTACAGTTAAAACCATTGTCCTATCCCACAATGTACAACTAGGGAATCATAGACCATGCTGGGCACAGAGGATAATTTTCACAGGTATAAAAAGGATTATGAGTGAAAACATGGATTTGGGGACTTGAGGGATGCAGATTTCAGAATAGAAGACACGCCTTAGTGCTGATATAACAACATCAAATATTGAAGAGTAAAACAAATCTCTTGCTTAGTGGAATGTTGTGAATCAAGAACAGAATAAGATTGCAGTTTCCAAGAAGGAAGCCTACACTACTTCTCAGAAATACCAGCTTCTCAGTTCTGGGCAAAACCTTCTAATTAGGGAAAAAACCTTATATTTTAAGGCAGTCTCAGTCTCTCCTCTGTTCCCAGAAATATCATGGAGCAGATCCTCCTGGAAACTATGCTAGGGCACATGGAAAATAAGATGATTGGTGACAACTAACATGGCTTCACTAAGGGCAAATCTCTGACAAATTTGGTGGCCTTCTATGACAGGGTTACAGTGTTGGTGGATAAGGGAAGAACAACTGGCATCATCTACCTGGATTTGTGCAAAGCATTCAATATTGTTCCACATGGCATTGTTGTCTCTAAACTGGAGAAACATGGATTTGATGAATGGACCACTCAGTGAATAAGGAATCGGATGGATGGTCACTCATGGTCAGTGGCTCGATGTCCAAGTGGAGACCAGTGATGAGTGGCAGTATTGGGTCAGTATTGCAACCAGCACTGTTTAACATCTTTGGTGGTGATATCAACAGTGGGATCAAGCGCACCCTCAGCAAGTGGGCGGACAACACCAAACTGTGTGGTGCAGTTGACGTGCTGGAGGGAAGGGAGGGCAAAGAGGGACTTTGACAAGCTTGAGTGGTGGGCCCAAGCCAACCTTATGAAGTTCAACTATGCCTACAGCTGGGTTGGGGTAATCCCAAGCACAAATAAAGGCTGGGTGATGAGTGGCTTGAGAGCAGCTCTAAGGAGGAGGACTTGGAGGTAACTGGGGGGTGAAAAACTGAATATGAGCCGGTAATGTGTCCTTGCAGCCCAGAAAGCCAACTGTATCCTGGGCTGCACCAAAAAAAGCATGTCCAGCAGGTCAAGAGAGGTGATTCTTGCCCTCTACTCGGCTCTCATGGGACCCACCTGGAGTACTGTGTTCAGCTCTGGAGTCCCCAGCACAAGAAGGACACGGACCTGTGGGGTTGGGTCCAGAGGATGGCCACAAAGATGATCAGAGGGCTGGAGCACCTCTCCCATGAGGACAGGCTGAGACAGTTGGGGTTTTTTAACCTAGAAAAGAAAAGGTTCCAGGGAGACCTTACTGCAGCCATTCAGTACTTAGAGGGGGCCTACAGGAAAAATGGGGAGGGACACTTTATCAGTGAGTGTATTGATAGGACAAGGGCTACTGGTTTCAGACTGAAAGAGGGTAGATTTAGATTAGACATAAGGAAGAAATTATTTACTGTGAGGTAAATAAAACTGAAACAGGTTGCCCATAAAAGTTGTGGATGTTCCATTCCTGGAATTGTTCAAGGCCAGACTGGATGGTGCTTTGAGCAACCTGGTCTAGTGGAAGGTGTCTCTGCCCATGGCAGGGGGGTTGGAACCTTTAGAGGTCCCTTTCAGCCCAAACCATTCTATGAGTCACACACAGAGCTCACGATAGCAAAATCTAGAGCTGCTTATTGTAAAGAGTGCTGCTCATTTACATTCCCTGAAGCCTTTATATTGACTTAGGTAATGGTGAATCAAGCCTTATAGTGCCCTAGGGAATTAAGCTGAGACTAATAAATATGTATTGTTTGTTCTGTCATCAAGCAAATCTTTCATTGCTTTTACTGAATGTTAATAATGAAAGGCTATATGGATCTATGAGCCTGGTTCATTGGTAAATTATGCCGATCTAAATTAGGAATAATAGTACTTCAGGCAAAATTACAGCAGAACTAAGCAAATAAAAGAAAGACTTGCCTTAAACTTCAGAACAGTTAGTAAAGCATAATGCAAGGGCAAAATGGCATTTAAGCTTATAAACCAATAAAAGAAAAAAAATCAACCACTGTGGTTTCACTTATTTTTCCCTTTAGGACAAACCCCAGATCTTTGGCAAGAGATTATTGCCTTACCTTCGCTGCTCTCTTGTTCTTTTTTTTTAAGTAAGCCATTTTATTTTGGCTCAGAATTATCTCATTTTCTTCCTTGGTCAGTATTTGTTACATTGCTATATAATCAGCTGTAGATGAGCAATTTTCATTAATGGAAACTATGATGAACTCAGCACATTGAAATCATCTATCTGGCAAAAAAACCTGACAGAACTGATACGCTCAAGCCTTTGATTGCTGTGTGTGTAATCTCCACTGAAAGACTAGATATTTCTTAGAAGAAATAACTAAGAAGATAGAAGTAGCAATTCTGTGAACTCATGACAGATCTGTACTGAGACCTTGTGGCTGGCTCAAGGGCATTCTTACTAATTAGTCTGATGAGGCTTTTAGCATTCTTTCAGCTGTTATTAAAGATGAGAGGCATTAATCATCAAGCCAGATGACCTGTTCTTGTTAAAGAGGTACAAGTGACTAATGGACATTCCCAACCAGAAAAGACAAAGAAAGATGACACAATAACTAGCTAAAGACAAAATAGCAATATATTTGGATGTGAAGCAGGCCAGAAATATTCAAATACTACCAGCCTGCATTTTAAGTAACTTTGAGTAATTATTTGACCTCTCCCGATGTCTAAGTGCATGACAGGTGAACATGGAAGAAGAAATGGAGGTGAGATCTTGATGTCTTTAGGTCAGCATTTTAACCCAAATGAGTTTCCAGATTCTAAATAATGATCAGTAGTTATTAACAGTGATGTTCATCTTTCCTCTAAAAATTGCAAATACTTGCAATCACTGCAAAGCAACTATTCCTCCCTTGAGGAAGCTGTAGACTGCAATGAGGTCACAGCAGGTGAAAATGTGATGACATGAAAGAGATGAACATATAAATACAAAGTGATGGCAAGTAAGCAAAGATTGAATTTGCAATACATTTGCAAGATTCTGTTTTCATTGTGCTTGTTCCCGCTCCAAAAACTCTGCATAAATACTCCCCCAAGTGAATGTTTTGTAGATAGTGTGCCAGCTACTGAGGTATCCTAGGGGATAAATGCAGTTGTGCTGATAAGGTAAGGTTGCTTGGACGGCTGCCAGTCATGAGACATGTAATGCAAGTTGACTGCAGGTGACAGAAATGAAGGAGGTTACACCCATCTAACAGTTCCTTGTAGATCCTCTGTTGCTCATATTTCCTGTCCCTCTTTCTTCCCATAGTGCATCAGATTCATGCAAGCTCTGACTGAAACTCTTGTCTCACACAGTTTGCCAAAATTGATACGCTTGTGTCCAAAGATACTAAATAAAGCCATGTAAATTTGAGATGCTTAATACCATCTCATATGGAATAGAGATTTCTGCTCTGGTAAATTACCTTTAGCTTTCGTTTATTGCCTCTGCAATGTCATGTAAATGTTCCTCTATAAATAGAGTGCACTTAGAAACATTATAAGGCTATAAGGTGTTGATTCACAAGTTCACTCTACTGGAGAGGTCTGCCTTCAGAAGAGCAACATGTAATTAATTCTTGACTGTATAAAAAGGATTATTTTACACAAACAAGTCAGCTTCTGTGAGCATGATTAAATAAATCAAAAGGAGAGTAAAGGAGTCCTGTTTTCCTTCTATACATTTATCTATTTCCATACATTTTTCCTTACAAAACATGGTGAAAGGTATGTCAGGCTCAGTTTGGGTTAAATGGCACATAACTGTGGGTTTTCCCAGTCTTCCCTGAACACTGTGCTCTACAGGCATGCTCTGTCACTTGAAACACCAGTATGAAGATTTAGTTTCAATAAAAGTAACAGCCTAGTACATCATCTGCAGTTTGTGCATGATTTAATATGTTTCAGCAGACTCTTCTTCCATAAGTCTTCAAGTAAAGCCAGGAAGAAGCAGAACCACTATCTAAGAATGGTCCCTGGCCTCTCTCATTAGGTTTTTGAATTGTTTAGGAAGGTGCCATACCTCTGCTGGTAATTTAGAATTTTAGGATAATTAATTTTTATTTTAGGATCATTTTAGGATCATGTTAAGGTACCTAGATAAAAAAAAAATAATGAAAAAAAGCGAGAGACAGACAACTAGGAACTTTTGTAGAAAGCTCGTATCAACATACAGGATATCTTTCACAAACAGCTGTGCCAATTTCTTTCCATAAGAATTTGCTGAGGAAGTCTAAAGGGGCCAATTCTCTTTGTATTCTATAAATGAAGTGTTATTCCACCACATAAAGTGACGCAGCTGGTATAGTTAAGCATAGGATTAATTCCAAGGACTTTTGCCTCAAAGAAAAACCCAGCTGAAAATACAACTAACAGCTTAATTCCTTCCAGAGTTTTTTTTTTTTTAATTGTGAGCAGCGTAATACACCTGCACTTGTTAGCTTTTTTTTTTTTTTTCCTTTCAAAACTACATATGACATGTGGAAATGTAACAGATTTTACAAGCTTGACTGAAGTAACATCCATAGCATCCAAAGAAGGAAAAATGATGTGAGACAGTCAATGGAACTGATGATATCCAGAAGAGCCTGGCAATAACATGGGCCAGCTCCATCAGCACTGGTGAATGCATCCCATTCAGTCCCATGGACTGGTGCTTGACCAATTTGTTTAAATGCCCTCTAAAGCGATCCCCCTCTGCTGGGCCTGTCGTCACTGCCATGCCCTGCTATATGGGCAAGCTGTGCTGAAACCCTAGGTTTGTAGTGAGAACCCAAGAGATATTGTCCTAGCATGTCCTTTTCCGCAAAATGGAAATAACAATGCTGAAAATCTTTTCAAAACAGTTTGGAAGGACATGTGAATGCTGTATAAGAATGACTTTTTAGTATTACTCTCACATGTGCCAATTAGTAATGCTGGTTTTTTTATTGCCTTTGAGTCTACTGCAGTCCTGTCTCCTCTCACCTGAACCATGTTGTCAATGCACTCAGCACACCTCAAGGATTCTGTGGGGCGTAAGCTATCAGTGTAACCATTTAACAAATTCTCTTCTTTATGCTTCACCTTGGTTACTGGTGTATCCCATGATGTAAATGCAAAATTGCAGATTGCACTTCCCCCCCCCTCCTTGGGCATACTCCCATGAGCATATTCCTTTCTAATTTTACTGTGAGAAAAATTTGGCCTTACTGTCACCCTAGTGTAGTGTAGATACTAACCTGATATTTGTGAGAAGACTGGCAGCATGTTATCTCTTTCCAAACTTTTCATAATTCCACTAATAAATAAACAGACTGAGATCTCACAGTTAGCATTTTCCCATACCTATGTCTATAGCCAACTGGTCCTAACCCATGGTGAAACAGGATTGCTAGTAGCCTGCTGCTAGCATTTCTCAACATCATTCCCTGTATTCCTAAAGTTCTGTAGCCAAAATACTGTAATTTTCATTTAAATAAGATTTGTGAGAATACAAACATTTGCAGCACAGCTCTGAAGCATCTATGCTAAGATCGTCAAAGGTAATTAGGCCTAACTGCAGTCTAGGTGAACCTCTGAGCCAAAGTGAGGTACCAGGCTTCTCATAAAACACAGACAGCTCTAGTTTTGCACAAAGGGTTCTTCAGAAATCAGATAGTACAGGATGCTGCCTTACTCTGCCTGAGTGATATCCAGAGAAGGATGTTCTGATGTGACTCCACCTAGAACAAGCAGAAAATACGACATAGCTGTTTGAGCAAAGCTGACTCACTCTGTCTTTTACTTCTTTCATTAGCATTTGATGGGTAATCCCAAATATGAGCAACTTGGTGAATTGTTTAGCTGTAAAAATAATACAAATCCAGGCCAGAGGTTGTCAATGTACATTGTGCTGCCTAGAAAGAGAGAGGCTAATCAAAGCTGAAGTTTTGTGGACTCCTTGATCATGACTGTGAAAAGAGAGAGGGAAGTCAACATTCCTAAGAAATCTTTGAATCCCAAAAATAGCCACCCACTCTACAGTTTTAAAAGCTGCATTTCATAGAATCATGGAATGGTTTGCATTGGAAGGGACCTTAAAGATCATCTAGTTCCAAACCCCCTGCCATGGGCAGGGACACTTTCCACCGGAACTGGTTGCTCACAGCCCCACCCAAACTGGTCTTGAACACAGCCAGTGATGGAGCATCCACAACATTCCTGGGCAACCTGTTCCAGTGTCTCACCACCCTCAGAGTGAAGAACTTCTTCCTAATTTCTAATCTAAATCTACTGTCTTTCAGTTTGAAACCATTACTCCTCATTCTATCACTACAAGCCCTTGCAAAAAGTCATTCCCCAGTTTTCTTGTAGGATCCCTTCAAATACTGTAAATCTGCCATAAGGTCTCCCTGGAGCATTATCTTCTCCAGGCTGAATCACCCTAATTGTCTCAGCCTGTCCTCATAGGACAGGTGCTCTAGCCCTCTGATCATCTTCATGGCCCTCCTCTGGACCTGCTCCAACATGTCCATGTTCTTCTTATTTTGGGGGCTCCAGAGCTGGATTCAATACTCCAGGTGGGGTCTCATGAGAGAGGAGTATAGGGGGAGAATCACCTCCCTTCAGGCTGGCCACACTTCTTTTGATGAAGCCCAGAATATGATTGGCTTTCTGGGATGCAAATGCACACTGTTGGCTCATATTGAGCTTTTCATCAACCATCACCCCAAGTATTTCTCCTCAGAGCTGCTCTCAATCCATACTCCACCCAACCTGTATTTGTGCTTTGGACCGCCCTGACCCAGGTGCAGGACCTTGCACTTGGCCTAGTTGAGCTTCCTAAGATTTGCATAGGCCCACCTGTCAAGCCTCTCAGAGTCCCTCTTGATGACATCCCTTCCCCCCAGTGTGTCAACCGCACTACACAGCTTGGTGTCATCTGCAAACTAGCTGAGGGTGCCCCCAATCCCCCTGTCCCTATCACTGACAAAGACGTTAGCACTGAAAGATGTTAAACCACATTTCTATTGTTTTGCTAAAGGGCTCCTTCAGTTATGATTGTATTTCACTGGAGATAGCTGAGAAAGGGCATTTGACCCTAAACTATCATAAATCATGTACTTTTTTTCA
This sequence comes from Megaceryle torquata, assembly GCA_024611175.1. Taxonomy (NCBI): domain Eukaryota; kingdom Metazoa; phylum Chordata; class Aves; order Coraciiformes; family Cerylidae; genus Megaceryle; species Megaceryle torquata. The sequence goes on from JANIJG010005619.1 coordinate 16,481, forward strand.
GGTGCTAGGCCTTATTCAACAGGAATAAAATAAAAAAAAAAAAAAGAAAAATAAACACACCTTAGGACAGACATGGTTATTGGGTGCAGGTTCATAATTTACTAACTGTTCTTATTATAGAAAGTTCCTAAGGGTAACGGCCAATATTTTTGTCACCTGCAGTGCCAATACAACCAAGGTAACAGAATCTACATTTAAATGTCTGCTGAGGCTTATCTAGTGAAGTGCCCCATCCAAGCAAACTTTCTCAAAGGTCAGGCAAACCTGCGTAATTAAATCTGTATGATTCAGATCAGGGACCTGAAATCACATCCTATGTCAGTCCCATAAACAAAGCATTTAACACACTAAACCAGGTAACTGTCGGTCTCAACTGACCAATTTTTCTTCTTATGCATACTTATTGCAACACACTCCCTCCAGTCTTTTCACTTCCTAACATGTCTTAGCTAGTAAGATACAACCTCTTCCTCTCCTTTCTCCCTGTCTCCTGCTGTGCCCCTCATGTAATAAGTAATTATCTATACAAAGTATAACAGGTTGAATGGGCAAAAGAGAAGATGGTCCCCCTCTAGTGCAGCCAGGTCTCTTGGGATACGGGGGACTGAAGGTCATATAGTTACAGCTAAACTTACCAATAAGAGAATATATGGGGTTGGGTGTTAATTAAATTTAAATCAGTTAAATAAGAGACATAATGCCTATTTTGAGAGAACTCTTTTGGACTTCTGGAGGTTCAATTTAAGCCATGGCTCTAAGGTGCTTGTTAGATAGCAGTACAGTAGCATTTTGACAGCCTAAACATAAGCTAACATAAAAATACAAAAAAGAAACTAACCAACAGTCCATGCATCATCTTCATCCTACCTCTCTGCTTTCTTGAATAAAAATAGCAAAAAGAGAAAATTAATCAAATGCTGCAGTACAACATGTGTGAGTTACATAAGGAATGGGTAAGAACAGCAGAAGATTCAGAACAAGCAAAAAGGACAGATGTGAAGAGTTCTGAATAAATTATATCATTAAATGTAGGTCTAAAGTGAACAGATGATTAGTGACTTGCAAAAATCATTAATGAATACAGAACATTTCCATTATGATCTCCAGAAACTAAGAAAAAAATAGTTATTTTTAGGGGCTTTTGGTTAATGAAAGGTTCCTAGGTTACTCTGTTTTTGAAGAAAGTGGTTTCAAAGATTCTGTTATCCCAAATCTGTAATTCCTAATGATAGACAGTGAATGCACAACACTTAGAAGGATATATTATAAACAGTAAGTCAAGTCTAAATGGAGCTTTATGCGTGCTCAGAAATACTGTGCTATGCTAGAACACTGAGTCCACTCAGCTGCTAGGGCACTACGACTCCATTCAGTGCTGTGTTGGCCCATTGCACACCACAGCAATACATACATAAGGTAAGTTAGGCAAATGCAAGAGGAACGCAGAAGGAGAGCTGAAAAATTCTAATTTGTAAAACAAGTGTAACTTAAGAAACAAGTTTTTATTTGGGATGTAGAATGACTCCTACAACAGACAGTATTTCCCTGCTGGCATACTCCAGGCTCTGATTGCACATAAGTAATAAAAACTCTAGAGTACTTTCAGTTGAACACTGAAGCCTGCCATTTCAGAAAGCATCTGGGAATAACCTTTTCTCACTTTGATCCTTCTGAATCCTTTCTATCTTTTTTCTATTTGATCTGCCTTAGACCTATATTTATTTTCTTATAAGTGCTTAGGAACACATGAAGAGATGAATGGGTTACAGAAAAAAACTTCTACTCAATTCTCAGTAGGTAACAATGACAGTTTCTTTATAATTGTCAATGGAGGTGATTTGATCAAGATTATCCAAACCTAAAATGGAAAAAAAATTTTCTTCTGAACAGTGAGCTGCTTGATGATGAAAGAAGGCCAAAGAACTAAGAGCTTTACATTTCAGCAATAGGCCCATCCTCAGAAATTTCAGTGATAACATATCAATATTTTCATCAGCACAACTGTTAGCACATGAACACAATATTGTAATTGTACAGCTATCTGAATACGGTTTCAGTGCCATGAAGGTCAATGGTAAGTTTTCACTTCCTTTCACAGGAGATGATTCAGGTTGTTAAGTGTGAGGAAGCTGCTTGACTTGGATTCATCTCATTTTGTGTGTGATTTAAGAATTGCTTAGATGTAGTGTTGGGGGATATGCTCTAGGGGTGAACTTGTAGAGTAGGGTGAATGGTTGGACGCGATGATCCCATGGGCCTTTTCCAACCTAGGTGATTCTGCGATTCTGTGTCTGTGTTTCTAGTGTAATAAATGGCCAGGTGCATCTTCAGAGTGTGCTTCATTTCTTTCCGAACTTAATGTCTAGGAGAGGTGGGAGGGATCACTCATTCTTCTTCCCTTGACTATATCAAAGCCTCAATCACTGTCTTGACTTGCTGCCCAAGATTTAGATGACTAAAGATAGATGATTACTGTGGAATACAAATCCCACCCCAAAAGCATCACAGCCATGTCATTGTAACCGTACTTTTCTTCAGAGAGCAGAAGAGATAGACAATTTTCATACTGTCTTTGGCTTAGTCAAGTTACAAGAGACTAACAGGAACAATATGAAAGAAAGAAAAAGATCAGTATTAGAAAACCAACCAATAAGACTAATGTTATAGATTTTTTTTAAAACTTATTAAGATCAGCAGCTTATCTGTTTCTTGGCTGCTAGTGGTAGCAGTTACTTAAAATAACAATATTTGTGATGATATATAGTGTAGAGAGTTATATTGGTACATCTCACATCCATTTCACTTGGTAAAGCTCTATAATACATAGAGAAGATTGGTAATAGATCAAGTTAGTAACATTACATCAATAGTATGTCTCTAATTAAACAACTGAATGACTGCCAAGCCCTGTAAATAGAATCAACACCAAATGGATCTCTCCATCTCCTGCCACTTACTTCATTAACAGATAAAGCTGGCATAATGCATTTCCCTGCGACTCTACAGTCATGACAAAGGCCAAAGTAAAAGAGAAGGAAAGTCTAAAAAGGGATGTTAGATGTCTGCTTGGAATAAAAAAGCTTGTCAGTTTGTCTGCCAAACATCTGCCCAAGTAAAGTGCTGTGATCGTGAGGTGATGTATGAAGGACTTCTGCCACAGTTGTACAGATTCAAATACTCATCTCTGAAATACAATTATTCATGTTTTCTATGTCCCCGGGGCAAGTCTTTCCTTAGCTGAAAAATGAACATCAGTTAAAGCCCATGAAGGAGATCAAGAGGGAGTGACTGAAAGGGAGGGTTCAGCATGGAGGTGTGAGATGGTGGGGGCTGTAATGCCAGGATTAACACACCTTGCTTTGCTTTCTCCATCAAAGCCTAAGAGGTCAAAGCTGAGCACTAAGCTAAGCACAGACAATAGCGCTTCTGCAGGGGCCTGAGCATCAAGAGCAAATGGAGCTCTTTGTAAATGTTTGTTGTAGCTGGTCTAGCAGCTCACAATGATTTTATAGTCTGTATCCAGAGAACTGGTTCAGATCATCTCTGCTGCAGATGCCCCTTCCCTGGAGGTGTTCAAGGCTAGCTTGGGTGAGGCTCTGAGCAACCTGATCTAGTGGAAGGTGTATCTACCCAAGGCAAGGAGGTTGGAACAAGATGATCTTTAGCGGTCCCCTCCAATCCAAACCATTCTATGATTATGGCCCTGTTGGAGGTTCTAAAATGTTTTAGAGGGTCAATAATTGAAAGATATGGGTCCCATAGCAAGGAAAGGTGTGAGGGAAGGTAAAATAATTGTGAGAATTATTTCCTCCATATTCGAAGGTGTCTTTCATTCATATATATAGATCACTTACTGTATTCTTTTTTATATTTTTATCAACAGAAATATTTTTTTACTTCTTCAAGTATATCACTTCAATGAAGAGGGATGTTTAAAGCTGCCTTAGCCATGGAACATACTGAAATGAATATACATCTTCTACCACACTGGACAAATTTTAATGTGACAAAAGAGAGGAACACTGTAACACCAAGAGAATTAAAAATAGCTCCCAGTTGTTCCTCAGGACTTTGTTGGCAATAATTAGTGATGTCCTCAGTCTGATGCAAAAGGTAACCACCAACATGAGACAGGAAGAAACTGGCCGCATGGCAGACAAAAGTAAACAATGTGTTCTCTTCATCATAAGTATTTTTAATCTGTAAAAACCATGGTCTCGCCACTAGACGTACTCAGATTCAGCTACAACTTCTTTCCACTCCATGCCCACCAATAAAAACTAGTGTCAGTATTGACACTTTTTAAAAATTCCTGCTTTGGATTTTTCCTCTCAGTAGACAGCCCTTTTTCATGCACCTTTATATTAAAAAAAAATCCATTAGGGCCTTTGCTCAATATTCTAAAAATTGATCTATACATCTTTATTCTGGTTTTTAGAACTATGCAATAGTAAATGAGAGTCTTCCGAGTATAACAGTCTTCAACCAAGTCCCGAGAGATAAAAATGCTTAAAACACGATCAAAACCTTGTGCTGCTTTTTTTTTCAGCATGCATCTGACTTTTGATCTAATCTACAGAGAGAGCAGGCTTTTAGAAATTATGCAAGCTGACAATTGATGTCTAGCTTATTGACATTTAGAAGGGTAATAGTTTGCTGGCAGCTTGTCCAGGAGAAGTTTGTGAAGCCTCAGTGTACACATCACCCAAAGCTCTCACTGAAGGCCAATCTTCAAATGTCACTGGTAGAACATAAACAGATGAAAGGTTATCCTAATTAAAGCTGTGATGGGATAGATAGTTCAAGACTATTAAAATGAGGAAAAGAAATATTACAAAAGTAGTCTAAATAAAATCTTTGGTAAGAAAGAAGAGGTTTTTGTTGCTGGTTTGTTTTGATTTGGTTTTAATTTGGAAACAAGGAATTTATTACCCTTTTTTTCAAGTACATTCCTTCACATTTTACTAATTCTCATTTTAAAAAGCTCTTTCTAAGCTAGTGAAGGCTTAGAATGTTCTTCCTTTGGGAAAAGGAATATCCATTTAGGAATTTTTTGGCAGGTCTTGCAGTTATAAGAAGATTTTGGCATTATAGGGAACACCATAAAAAGGCTGTGTGAAGGATAGGACAGTGCCAAGAAGAGGACTGACAGCCTCTCTCCTTATTCATTGCTGTGTTGGATCCCTGTTCTTTGTTGAAATAAAATCCTACTACTGTGTATAAAGACTCATCTGCCTCATCATTCCCATCTTGTCATAAATACTTCTCCCTTTTTCAGCCTCTAGCAAACTATGAAGCTGTTGTAACATGACGATGAGGGTACTCTATATGAATGAGTGCTGGCCAACCTGAAAAATCAATGTCTGTAACGAGTTAAAGAGGCCTGGCCTGAACAACAAAGAAGTACTGGGGAAGTACTGGCTGGATCTTCATCCAGCCTTGGTGAGTGCATCAGCTCCCTGAGTTCCCCACTAAGGATGAAAATATTTGGCTGGCTTTTCCCTTCATGTCAGAACAACTTTATACAGAGAGGAGTGAGGAAATATCACAGAATCACAGAATAATTGTGGTTGGAAAGGACCTTGTAGATCACAGTGTCCAACCATATCTACAAGAATAAAGAACACCTAAATACCTGACCACTAGGAAAAAACAAACAAACAAACAAACAAAACCCACACCAAACCCCCCCCCCCAAAAAAAAACAACACAAACCAAA
>JANIJG010005619.1:22299-50713 GCA_024611175.1 Megaceryle torquata
GAGAAGAGGCCAACACCCACCTTGTACCTCCTTTCAGGTAGTTGTAGAGGGCAATGAGGTCCCCCCTCAGCCTCCTCTTCTCTAAACTAAACATACCCAGCTCCCTCAGCCTTTCCTCATACGACTTGTTGTCCAAGTCCCTCATGAGCTTGGTAGCTCTCCTCTGGACAAATATATCCTTCATATCCTATATGAACCTGTTGTCTTTTTTAATATGTCTTGCATTATACAGAACTATATGAATCATTATAAAGTCTGAGAGCTGCAAGATGAGACACTCAACACTGCACCCTAAGTGAGTTTCTGTAGCTCTCATCACATTGTTGCACTGTCACCAAAGGCCTGCTGTTGCAAGAATTTAAGGGTTTTTTTGTTTTCAGGTAACTGTGTGTTGGTGTTAGCCCTGGAGAGGCCATAGCTGAAATCAAGAAGTTCACCAGATAATGCCTATCAGCATGGAACAGGAGCTCAAAAAAGGAACAGAGATGACTGCACTAATAGTTTTCACATCAGGGTAGTTGATGTCAAGCCCTCAGCATGAGTGACTGGTGTAGCAACCACATTTTGAAAAATTAGAAATGTAAACACATGTAGCTTTCCATTCATATACCATGATTAGATGAAAAATAGCAGTTAAAATAAGAAGCATGTCAACAGTGCACAGACTAATTAATTCCTCACCACCACACCTCACCATGTGGCGAGTCAACAGGAAATTCTTTCTGAAGTACAGCTATTTCTCCTGAGGACAGCGTGATGGTAGAACACTGCTCTGTGTTGGGTGTGAGCACAGGATGCAAATATATGTACAGTTTCTGCTGGTATTTTAGGTGTTGAATACATTCCTCAAAGCATACCCTAAAACACTCTGCAATGAATTACTTTAAAGGAGCAGAAGTCCAAAAACTGACTCCTGAAATGACATGAACTTAGTCTCTAAAACCTACTACTCCATCTTAGAGCTCTAAGAGTATTCTTAAGGGCATGTTGTTATGAATAGCCACAGACTTGCAATTCCCAGTCTTCAATTAACTCTCTTGAGCATATCCACAGATTGGAACAAACTGCTTTTCCCATTCCCAATGTGTTATACCATGAGCAAATATGGCAGTACTTACTTCCCCTGTCTGTCTCCTACTGAGATTTCCTCCTCCAGACTTGTCACCCACCTCCTGCCCCATCCAATTTCCCAGTTTCTTGCCCCACCTGTGAATGGGATCTCCCCACCTCTGCTCCACAGAAGAAAGCTGCAGCGAGTTCCTTCTTACTTTACACAAACTGAAAAGATTGATATCCCTGGTTGATACACAGGAATTTTAAATCTTATTAGCTCTCCTTTTATTCTTTTCTTAGTCTCACTTGCATAGTTTAATCACTTATTGGGTAGACTTGATGATGAAATGTTTTGAAGCCTGTGACTTCTCACCTGGCAAAGATGAGACAGGCCTTGAAATGGTTCATTAAGCCAGAGCACCCTGATAACAGGGACTCGAGGCATCAAGAAAAGCACAAGGGAGGACACCAATGTCAAGATAAGCACCAGTAATAATTTAAACTGATCTTCTTGGAGCCTCCCAGGGCCAAAGCATGGCTGAGCTAACCGCATGACCATATTTGGGCAAAGGAAGCCCAGAGTTCAACTAGTGATCAGTGCGAGGAAGACTATGAACGACCACCAGAGGGGGAAAAGACCCTAACCCTAATTTCATTACGCATGCTCGGACTATGTAAATGAATTCCAGGAACTCATTAGAGTAAGACTGCTCTTTACAGGAAATTTGATGAATATGGGTTTTGTGTATATTATATAGTGTGTTTTGCTAATTTGTTTGAGCACCTATGGAGGAGAATTGCTAGTGCTGCAATAAAGAATGCCTGCTTAATAACAACTCTGTTGTTATTATTTATCTGGAAATCCTTACCCAGCTGCACCTAGCCTCCCACCTCAGTGCCAAGTGCTAGAAAGCAAGGGGGTTTGGAAGCTCCAAATTTTGTTTCAAAACCCTACCCAAGTGCCACTGGCGTCCTTACCCAGTATACTCTGATGATGGCAAAGCAGCCTTGTGCACCTTAGGTGTCCTTCCTTGGGAAAGCCTTTATCTTTGGATCAGCTGCCTGCGGTGCTCAACAGCAGCGCCCCAGGACTTTCAGTGCTACCAGTCTTCCTAAAAGCTGCTTATTCACAGAACTCCTTCGTCCACGAGGCTGGCTGTGGCCTTAAGAAAGCTCAGGTACAGCAGTTTGATAGCTGACTTGTTTTGAAGGTACTAGAACTGCAGTCTGATTTCAGAACTTTGTCTTCCTGCCAAGAACTCCACCTTCATCCTCTCTCCTAAAATTCTGCCTTGCTTCAGAGATGACAGTTGTATTTTTATAGACCTTTCTGTATCCTGTTTTGGATCAGGGATTCACAGCACTTTTTTTGCCAAATATAGGTCTGCTGCCTACAGAGTGACAAAACATTTGGAAATGCGGCCTAAGAATCATTACAGGAAGGTGCTTAAAAAGACTGAAATTATGACATAAAAATATCACTAATGAAATAGCTTGATTAGATATCCCACAAGGAAGGTAAATTGTTCCTTTAGTTCTATTTAAAGATAGCGTTAAGGATATGGGGCAGATGCCGCCTTCCCGAGGGACAGCCAGCCAAGCACCCAGACTGTGCTGCAGCGCTTCAGCCGCGAAGGGGCCTCCTCACGGTGCGCACCCAGCGCCTGAGGGGCCGGGCCCATAGTAAACAGGCTCGGAGGCTGAGCTCGTTCAGGCGTGTCCGGGCTTGTCCCGTGGCCAATTAGACCACAGCGCACCCTCGGCTGGGGTATAAATGGGGGTCTAGGAGCCAGGGGAGTTGGTTTTTGGTAGAGTAGTGGGGGTTGGGTGCTTTTGGGGTGTGGGGTTTTTGTTTGTTTTTGGTTTTTTGTTTTGGGGGGAGGGTTGGTTTTTGGTTTCTTTTTTGGTTTGGGTTTTTTTTGTTGTTGTTTTTGTGTTTGGTTTTTTGTTTGTTTGGGTTTTTTTGTGTTTTTTTTTGTTTGGTTTTTTGGTTTTGTTTTTGTTTTGGTGGGGTTTTTTTGGTTTTGGTGTTTTTTGTTTGTTTGGTTTTTTGTTTTGTTTTTGGTGTTTGGTTTTGTGTTTGGGTTTTTTGGGTTATTTTTGTGTTTTTTGGGGGGTTTTTGTTTGTTTTTGTTTTTTGTTTGTTTGGTTTTTGTTTGTGTGTGGGTGGGTGGTTTGTTTGTTTGGGTTTTTTTGAGGCTGTCTCCATGTTTGAGGGAGTCTCTGCAGACTGAGTCAACTGTAGCACATACCCCCCCTTGGTGAGGGGTGTTTTGGGGGCTCTGCTGTGGGAGGTTTCCCTTTGGTGAGCGTGTGCTTGCTTTGGTTTGCCTTCCCTTCAATTCTAGGAATTAATTCCTATCAGACATTTGACCTTGTGGTTTGCCAGGAGTGCTGGATGACTTTGGTTGCCATAAATGTTATTTTGAGTAGGGGCTGCTGTTTGGTTTGTGGATGCCTCCATAACAGGAGGAATTCTGGGCTCTTAGAGGAACAGTTTTCTTACAACATATGTAGGACAGCACTTGTTATTTAGGAAAAAGAAAATGGCTGAAGAGATTGTCAGTCACAAGCAGAGAAATGAGTGCACAGTAGGTTTGCAGTATGACTTCTGGGGGGATTTTGCCCTCAGTCTGAATTAAAGCAGAGTATTCCCATTGTCACAATTTTATTTGGCTTTTTTTTTTTCCATGTGTGTAGTTTCTTCTCAAAATTTGGTCCAAAAATACTGTTACTTCTGAAGATCAACCCAACTCCATCCCTTTGGAATTCAGACTTCATAAATTGTACGAATGGTTTAGGACCTGACTCCAAGTGTATTGAAAGCAATGGATAGTTTCCAGCTAATGCCAAAAGAACCTGGGTAAGTACAGAAAGATCCACTTCAAAGTATATATTGCTATTGTTTCTTTGAATCACTTCAGAGGAAATAAAATCCTCTCTTAATCCCCACTCAGATTGAAATTGCAACTAGTTCACACATAGTATGGAAAAGCTGGACACTTAGTGAAGGGCAGAAAGGTCCCTTTTTCAAAAAAGTATTCCTTTGCATGTCACTTCTCCTGTCAGCTCAGAATACATTAGAATGGGGAAGATCACTAGGTAGGTCTATAGTGCTTTTAAAAAGCTAGGAATAAAAGGGATCAGCAAAATGGCAGAATGAATATGAACATCTGTATTTAATTTTGCAAGCTTAATACCTTAATTAATAATTTAAATAAATTTATTCTTCAGTGGTATTTCTCAGGAAACATTTATTCTTCACCTGCTAAAAGCTGCCACCTACACAACTTCGTCTAAATGAATATTGTGAATGAAAAAACACTATTCTCTCATAAAAGGTTAGTAACACAGCCTGTTATTAAGGTTGCCTGACACTTTCCATTATAAGATTCTGCTTCCAATTGAATATAACTTTGTTAGAATCTCACCAGTTGCCTGACAGGTGCTACTTCCAGATGATGTTATTGGAATGTTTCATGCAAAATGGTTCAGTCAATTATGAAATTAAGATGGGTAAAGAACACTGATTTCCTGCACTGGAAGTTTCATAGCAATATTGTTCTATAGGAGTTGCTGTAAATGAAGACTTCAATTGGTAGAAAGTCTTCAGGTACTTGAGCAGATTTGCATGCAAAGTTGGAGTTAGTCTGATACTACTGGTTATAGGCTATGGCAGTGACAGGTGATTTCTTACACGTCTTCACTTCTACAAGAGAATGGTCTTGTCAAACAGGAAAATGCATGGTCTGTTGTATGATGATTTTCTCAGTGAGCATATGGGGTTTTTTTGTCTTCAAAGTCCATATTCCCTGACCATTTTATACTGTTTTCATTTACAATGAGCTGCCTCTCCCCATGTGGGTGAAATGAGAATGGTCCAGATGGACTGACAGAGCAAAAGCTCTTGCATCCACACTAGGTATTTGGTTTTCAGATGCTTTCCTTCCCTCAGGGGCACCAGAGGGTTCTAGCCCAGCAGTTCTAGCTGAGAAGTGCAAACATCATTGCTAAGCAACCCTGATTTACCTCATAGTTGCATATGAACATGGTCAACAGGAAAAAATTGTGGGGTTTTTTTGATGGTACATAGGCACATATTGCAGCCTGCTCGGATGCCCTTAATGCCTCTTTCATCAGTCAGCCCACTCTGGCCTTTTGAAGTAGGTAACTGTGCTTCACAATTTGTACAAATGCAAAAGTTCAGAGATGGAGAAAAACATATGGAAACTATCCTTATTTGGATACCAAGCATTCTTATAGGCCTATGCATCTTCCCATACCATCTCTGAGGCAGCTGTATTTATAGGTCCAACCCTAGCTGTGCTCTGCTCACTTCTTAGCCTTACCAGCCTCCAGGATGCGCTCCTTTTCCTCTACGTGTCTCAGGTCATGCTGGCAGGCTGGGCAGCTATGAGAGAGGACTATGTGGGGAAGAGGGAAAAGCAAGGAACGCTTGTCACTGGCTTCACACTGAGGGCATCTGTGTTGTCCTCTTCTTAATTATCAATACCTGGCAAGGACCCTTGCTTCCCCCTCTCCCAGCCACAGCTGAGGCACAATGTCCCTGCACAAATAAGTGTCCACAGCCTCTCACATCTTCTATTCCTGCCTGAGAGCATTTGCAGAGGTGAAGTGCATCCTTCTCTGATTATGTTCTGTGCTGTTTGGAAACAGCAGTTCTTGATAACAAGTGGAATTATTCTACAGGGCTTTTCTTTGGTGCATAGTCAGAGAAGATCTTCATGGCACCTCCAGACTTTCATAATCTTTATTTCAGGCTCTTTGCAGGCGCAGGCTGGCTCTGTTAGCTGTCTGGTTTCAGAGTATCTCAGGAAGGCCAGGAGATGGGGGCTATGAGAAACCAGAAACCTGCTTTTGGGTGTGTGGAGGGGGTTGCTTTTGAGCAGTTTCATCTTGTCCTGTGAAAGCAATACCTGCACAGGTCTTCTGAAAGGTGGACCTCCAGTAGCAGGTTCTAGGAGGACTTTTTAGATACCCATGTGCAAAAAGTGGGACAACATCTAGCACAGAATAGACTAACTTTTAAAAGTGCTCCTCGCCCTCGACTGTCCTGACAGAGCCATTGGAACAACCCTGGCTGGACTGATCTATGTCATACTGTATCCTGGTGGGGGGAGCAGCACAGCAGCACTGTGCCTGTCTCCATGTACTTGCAAGCAGTGCAGATGATGTCTCTGTCCTAGACAGGCTTTCCTTGCAGAGGATGAACACCAAACAAGATGCCTGATCTTTGACAGTAATGTCAGTTGCCTATGTGGGAGCCAGACTCTGGAAGACAAACTAGTCTGTGGCTAAGATATAGGGGTGGGAGAGTCTGACAAAGGGGGTGTATGCCAGGAGCTGGAGGTGAGGAGAGCTCACTAACATCGTGCATTGCCTACACTTCACACCACTACCTGTACTGAGCTGCTCTTCTGAAGTTCACTGGCTGTCAGGCTAACATCTGCCTCAAAATCGGGATGCACTTGTGATTTTTATGGATGCTGCACCAACCTGCCCCATGGTCAAGCCCACATCCCACTGCTGCCAGTGGGACAGAGGCAGCATAAGGAGATGGTCGGGCTGAGGCCACAGGCCCTTCACGTGCTGTGCAGCATGAGCAGTGTTTGGCACACAGACAAAAGCCATCTCTGTTTCTCTACTGATGCATTACTGTGTATGGTCCCAGTGGCTGTGGGCTGCGTTATTCCCTGTCAAAAGTTCTAAGAGGGGTTGGTCAGGTACCCTGGCTGGGGGGGACATGAGGTGTATGGGCAGCTACTGCTATGCACAGCAGCTGCTGTGGGAGACTACAATGCCCAGAAGAGCTGTGCTCTGCAGAAAAATGCTGTCAGCATTAGGAAGGGCTTGTCAATTTAAGTCAGCCAAAAGCTGATCCACAGGAAAGGGAGGAGGACCTACAAGAGGTGGTCCTGTTCCAGTATTGGGAGGGTATGCAGGGTAGACCAGGGCAGGAGACTGTGGGATGAGTACTGGCAGGCTCTGGCCCTTCTCTTGCATGTTCTACTTTCCTAACAGTATGGAGATCTCTATGGAGAACCCTTCTGGCTTTCCCCAAGGGACCTCCTGATGTTGGCCCAGGAGTGTGGCAAAGGCAGGGTACCACAGATGACCTTGCCTGCTTGCCTTAGGGGTAAGGTTAGACATACAGTTAAATTTAAAGTTCAGATTAGGGTTAGGGTCCTCTCAGTTAAGGATTAATGAAGGTTACTTGAGATCACTGCTGAATAGTGAGGGGGGCTTAAGGATAAATTCTTAGGATAGATCAAAGAATAAAAACTGGTCAAGAACCCTTAAGGAGATAAATGTACAATTTTTAAGAGTGAGAAGAAAGTCAGTTTAAAAGAAACTGCAGATTATGGATCAAAGCAACAAAACTGCAACAGTAGGAGGAAGGTTGCACCGGTATATTCTGAGAATTTGATACTGAGTGCTTTTTGAACCAGCTGAGGCAGTACTGTCTTGTTAGTGAAGTTCCTCAGATCCTTATGTGCTCCTCAACAGAATGTAAGGCATAACTCGAATAATTAAGTTGCTGATATGACTGTGGATTGTTGCTAGTGTTAAGTTAATGATAGGGTTAATGACAGCTGAAAGAAGAATGACATTGAGGGCAACTTCTGAAGTGTCAACTTGTGGACTATGTTTGCCTTTTTTTTTTTTTACCTTACACATAGGTAGTATGTGTCACTAAGAATTTTTATGACTGGAAAATGAGGTACTAGGGACAAAGTCTAGTGGCTGATAACACCTATGATCAGCTGTGTTTACCTATGCTAGACTGATCTAAAAAATCGAGTTTTCACACTGGGAACTTAATGACAATGTTATTTCCCTGTTACATGTGTGCATGGTGAATTGGGCTATTAGATGTGGGTGCCCTGAAGCAATTTGTAAACCAATCCTCATAGCAATTAATGTATCTCACAATGATACAGTGTAAGCTTAATGTGAGTAATCAAAGGGAAGACTGTCCACAGGCACAAACAGCTGCTTCCTGAGAAAGCCCAGACTTTGTGGTGTCTCTCATCTTCCAGAAGTACAGAGCTCAAACAAGGAGTGGCTGTGCTTGCCTTCCCAGCACTGGCTTTCTCACTTTGGGGAGTGCCAGAGCACAAGTATGTTCAGTGAATATACAGCTGAGGCCAAAGGAGGTTGCTATGCTTTTTTTGGTGGGAAACATACACTCTTGTGATGGTGTTTCAGCTATACTGTCAAGCTGAAAAAGAGGGAGAGGGTATGTGCTACCTACCACTGGAGAAACTGCAGTATGAGGGTAGCAGTGTAAAGTCACCTCACAAGCGTCTGTTTTCATGTTGCTCCTTGAAGTCCTAGATTCTTCTGGGGTTTTGTTTTGTGTTTGTTGTTTTTTGGTTTGGTTTGGTTTTTTTTGTAATTTCATACAGTTAGTAATGACTACAAATATGAATTTCAATAATCAAAGTAAAGAAAAACCATGCCATGGAAAAAGTTATTCAAAAGCTTCTTAAAGCAATACTGGCCTTAGCTATTCACTGTTATTTTTAATTTCTTCACTTACTCTTTCTGTAGCCTGTTCTACTTTGGTTTATGTGGGATTTTTTACATTGCTTTCAGCTATTTGTTCTTTATTATATGCAGCAATGTAGCCATGTCCAGCGCAGCAAATAAGTTTGTTCCAAGTCCAGTCATTCTGTCACACCAAGGACTATTTGTTACATGAACATCTTCATTCAGATGCACTTAATGACAACTGTCATATGGCCAGTATTTGTAGTGCTCTCAGAACCACAATACTGTACTTAGATTCAAACCAACTCAACTGCATGAAGCAAGGAACATGCATTAGATGGGATTGTAAGCAGAAGTTGGAAACTAATCATTTAACAGGTCTCCACAATCTCTTATTAGAGGAAGCAACACATGTTAAAGCAGTTCTGTATCTAATATTGATTTGTTTTCCAGCTGGTTCTTACTTAACTGTGTCTTATGATGCATCAGTGAGTCACCAATATATTATTTATGAAAGCAGGATGCATTTAAGTTATATTTAGAATGCAAGCATATCTTACCAGAAATATAATATTTAGCAGCTCGTGAAAGGAATATAGAGCAGAGCAATTACTGCTTGTGGGACAAGCTTTTACAAGGTGAAAAAAGAGAGTAGTCATTTGTATGCTTGTATAGAGAGTGTAAAATACTGCCAGAGTGAAGAGGAAAGGTATTACTTTATCTGTGCTGGTGTTTGTGACTACAGAAAGTACGCTAATTGTTTTCTGTTTTGTAAGTGACTAATAATGAGAGGAGGTTGCTTTGAGCTGTAGAACAACCAAGGAACTATGGTACATGGTTAATTATACAATGTTAAGCTGTATTACAGGAAAACCTCTATGCAATTTTAAGCATTTGTGTGGTGCCACAATAGTGACACCACCATTATCTGTGATGGGTTGACCCTGGCTGGATGCCAGGTGCCCTCCAAAGCCAGTCTATCACTCTCCCTCAGCTGGATAGAGGAGAGAAAATATGATGAGAGTCTCATGGGTGGAGACAAGGAAAGGGAGAGATCACACACCAATTCCCATCGTGGGCAAAACAGACAACTTGGGGAAAAAAAAAAATTAATATCTTACCAATCAAATCAGAGTAGGATAATGGGAAATAAACCCAATTCTTAAAAACCTAATCCCCACCCTTCCCTTCTTTCTGGGCTCAGCTTCCAATTTTCTCTTCCTCCTATCCCCAGTGGCACAAGGAAATGGGGAATGGGGGTTGTGGTCAGTTTCTCACGTCTCTGCCTCTCCTTTCTCCTCACACTTTCTTTGCTCCAACATGGGTACTTTCTATGGGGTGAAGTCCTTCAGGAACAGACTACTCCAGCATGGGTCCCTCACGGTGTCACAAGTCCTAACAGTAAATCTGCTCCAGCATCAGCTCCTTGTCCACAGGTCCTGCCAAGAGCCTGCTCCAGTGTGGGCTTCCCATGGGGTCAGAGCCTCCTTTGAGCACTCACCTGCTCTGACATAGAGCTTCAGGTGGATATCTGCTGCACCAGTAACCTCTGTGTGCTGCAGGGGGATAATCTGCCTCACCATAGTCTTCACCATGGGCGGCAGGGGAATCTCTGCTCTGGCACCTGGAACACCTTGTTAACTCCTTCACTGACTTTCATGTCTGCAGAGCTGTTTCGCTCGCATATTCTCACTCCTCTCTTCCAGCTACTGTTGCACTGCCATTTTTTTCCCCTTAAATATCACAGATGTGCTACCACCATCACTGATGGGCTGAGCTTTGGCCAGTGTCAGGTTTGTCTTGGAACCAGCTGGCACTTGCTCTATCAGGCATAGGGATAACTTCTATCAGCTTCACACAGAAGCCACTTCTATAGACCCCCTGCTTCCAAAATCTTGCCACGCAAACCCAATACACTGTCAGAGGATGCTTAATAGTTGCTTGGGGTAACTTGTCTCATTATTTGCAGAACCACTAAACAAATAGTGCTGGATCAATTATTCTTATATTCGTTTCCTGTAAACTGAATATGGCAGGAGGTTACATATCACTAAAATATATTTAAATGCCACGTGAAATATATTAACTATGGAAATGCACAGAAAAGTTGAACATTCGGTGTAATTCTGCTAGTGTATTTTGAGAGTTACAGTGAATTGTGACTTTTCAAAAATAGTCTCCCAGTGAAGCAACCTTCTAGTAAGGCGCAAAATGAAGGGTTAAATGAGGGGAAAATTGGTCCAAAGTGCCTTCCTACACACTGGACTGAGTGTGATGGGGAAGAAGGAAGAGTTGGTTTGTTCTTTGTCATTGTTACTGATGAAATAAAACCTGAGAGAGGAACAGTCTTGCAGAAAACATTTTCATAAATTAAAAGCTCCAGAGAGGCTCAGCAGTAGGACTGTATTTTCCTGTATTTGAACCCTACATAGAGCTGGCAGGGATTATTCTACATCAGGGAGTAATAATTCTGCCTTCAAGCACATCTTGTTGCTTAGAGGAATGTGAGACTGAATGAAATCTGGTTGGGCATGTGCTGTATAGAGGCAGTGCAAATACATCTTTCCTTCTAAGAGATTACCTCTGACAAGATTAAAGAAGGAATGAATCTTCATTATTATCGGACCCCTTTTTTTTCTACATGTTTCTATTACAAGTATCTCAACAATGTCATGCTTATTTGAAATTCATGTATTGGAGTGTTAAATATATTTTCTCTTAGCACGTGTCAAGTAATTCTTCTTACTGAAAAGACATAAAGCTATATGCAGATGTCAAAGCAGACAGTTATTGGAAATGATCAGTGTCTAGTAAATTCCAGTATGAATTATTCACTAACATAATACCTATGTAAAGTAACTTTACATACTGCTTGCACTTACTGAGGTGGTTTGAAAATAGTCTTACAAGAGTAAAATTTGTTATTCATTGACTAGGTCACTAAAGCTATGAGATGATTATGTATGGGATTGTAATCTTTAAAGTAGTGCCTTCAATAATTAGTTATGCTGTAGAACTATCCGCTTGTGTTATGTTACTACCCTGGCTTTTATATCACTGTATAACATCTTTTCAGTTTGTACCATTTACCAAACTTTAAATTTGGGAAATTTATTATAGGAAAGACATTTTGATGCTGGAACATGTCCAGAGGAGAGCTCATGAGGGGTTTAGAGAACAAGTTGTATGAGGAGAGGCTGAGGGAGCTGGGTATGTTTAGTTTGGAGGAGGCTGAGGGGGGACCTCATTGCCCTCTACAACTACCTGAAAGGAGGTACAAGGTGGGTGTTGGCCTCTTCTCCTTAGTTACTAATTACAGAACCAGGGCAAATGGTCTGAAGTTGCAGCAGGGGAGGTTTAGATTAGATATTAGGAAGAAATTCTTTACAGAGAGAGTGGTGAGGCACTGGAACAGCCTGCCCAGGGAGGTGGTTGAGTCACCATCCCTAGAGGTATTTAAGAAACAAGTAGACCTGGTGCTCCAGGACATGCTCTAGTGGCAGGCATGTAGGGGCTATTTTGTGTTTTTGAAGTCATGTTTGATGAGGGTATTTAGGCATTTGGGGGGTTTTTTTAGGTATTTTTTTTGTTATGGGTATGGTTGGACTCGGTGATCTAGGAGGTCCTTTCCAACCATGAATATTCTGTGAAAAGGCAGCCTCTTGGTCTGACATAATATAGTGGTATTTAGGAGGAGATTCTTTTCTTTCCATATTAAGATAATGTAACTGCTCTTGAGGAAAAAGCCACAGAAAGAAATCTGTATCTAGAATTTAAAACTGGACATGAAACTGTTGCATCAGCAGTAGTCTTTTGAAAAGTAGCCCAAACTCATTCTATTAATAAATGTTGAAAAAAATGTATATCTACATTCTCTGACTACCAGAGCTACTTGTAAATTGTCCAAGTATTTAATGCTACCAGTTGCACTCTGAGAGCAACAGATCATATTAAACTTCTCAGACTTAGCATTCTTGGTGCTAATGCCTGTTCTGACTCCAGGGAGACAATTGGGAGCAAGGAACTTTTTCCCCAGGGTGCGTTTCATCTCTTCTAACCAGACCTAGAATCATGTTGAAGGATGTGGTCTGAGAGAAGTATGCATGGGATAAGAACAGGAACTTCATAATAGGGTAAAGAAGCAATTGTAGGATGGAGAAGCAGCTGTGGCTTGATCATGCAAGAGCTTCTCCTAGAGAAAATGCTTCTTGAAGAGGAGGAAGAACTGATAAAGGTCTCTCCCACCTCTCTCATATGAGAATGAGAAACCCAGTGTTTGAACTTACGTTCTCCTTGAGGGAAAGCAATCTGTATTGACACTTCCTGTGAAATATTATTTATTTGTAATTCACCCATGGTTCAGGTCTCTATAGACATTCTTGGAAAGAGGAAATAAAACTTTAGGCTGACACTTACTGTACATGCACGAAGAGTTACGACATAATTTGTCACCAAGTAGGAGACTGTCATTGGGTGGATCAATTGTTTCAAACAATGTTGAATCTGGGAATGTGCTGGGCTTTGTGAAACTTATCTGTACAGAGGTGGGAGAGAGACTTGCAATGTTTGCTATGAGACTTTACTAAATAATACAGTGGATTAGATTCATGTTTCAACTCTGATCACCTTCATGTATACATGGAAAAAGCAGGAAAAGTGTAAAATACTGAGAGCTTGGTTTTAAAACAGGCACTAAATAAAGTTCCGACCTAACTACTGCAAAGAAGCTTGTAACTAAGTGTCTTTGTACTGGTAGTTTGTTGGCATTAATAGAATTTGAACTTTCAGTAAATATCAAGTTCATATTAGTGTACCTTATGGGCAAAATATAGCTCATTACTATGCAAGTTTAGCATTTGTACTACAAACCTTACCAGAACTTTTAAAATGCAAGCATCTTTCTGACAACAATGTAAATGTGATCTTTCCACATTTGACTCTGAAATGTTAGTTTGCAATGACTGTTCTTCTATTTTAGGTGTGCTTGATGAAGCTGAATGGTGCTGAATAAACTGCTGATCTTTCATTTCTGGTTCACTGATTCAAGCCTGCAATAAATTGCTGAGTAAAGCGAAGGGTTTCTCAGGTCAGGCCATATTGCATAACAACAAAAAGTCACTCATGCCAAAAACTCTGCATACAAACTGTCTTGCCAGAGTAAATACAGAGGGTCCCTACAGGTTTGGTCTTCCGGTTACTAGTCAGCACTGGCACACTTCTCCCTGCTTTTTCAGTGCTGTTGTTTTATGCTAGCTGTATTACAGCTCTCGCAGCTATGCCCATTCTGCTGCAGTCACACTTTCATTCTGCTATCATCAGGTTATAGCTATATTTTCCTTTGTAGTAGGGATTAAATTCTTAGAGAAGTGATGACTTTTTTTAATCTATAGTGTTGAGGCTTTGGGGTAGCCTGACACCATATCAGATGAGCTATTGCTGAAAGCCAGTGTAATGACAAAATTAAGCATGGAAATTACTCCCATGTACATTTGCAACTGAACAGTTACATGCCTGTGCACCTCTTGTCATCCCAGGCCACTCTCAGCATGTCCTCCACAGCTCTTCAGCTCTACATGAATAAGGAGACAGCGTCCTTAGTTCCTAAACCACTGCTGGCACAGATTAATTAATAATATTGCCTGAGAAATCAATTATTACTTCCCTCCTAGCTAAAGGACTTGTTTAGAGCCAGGCTATTGTTTAAAAAGTATCTATTGTAAAGGAGGAAGATGGGATGTAGAAGAAGGTTGCATGCTCTACCCTGAATTTGCAGACCAGGGGTGCAAGTAAAGTTTGGCTGTGAAGCATCATGCTTTGTCTTCCTCCAAGAGCCTTGCCATGCCAGCCTACTCATCCTCATGCCCAGATATGCAGCTAGCACATGTTAGACTTCAGCTGTCTAAAACTTTAAAAGAACAGTGGCTTGAGACATGAAAAGTCACTGTTCAGACCAGACTTGTACACCTTTATTTTAGTTTTTCACTGTTTCTTGGGGTCTCCAAGGCAGTCAGTAGTGCTGACATTCCTTGTGAGAATGGAGGTGGCAAGTTGATCAGCAGAAGTCTGTATGCTTGAAAATCATTCCATCGTGAGAGAGCCCTCACCCAGGAAAGGAGTTAGAAATGGAGTTTAATGAGAAGACAGACTGCTCTGATGTGATTTTTTTTCCCCTCCATGCTTTTTTCCACCTCAAGCACTGTGTACTGTGTTCACTCTGTTCCTCCCCATAATATGTCTCACACAATCCCAGAATGCTTTTGCCTCCCTGTAATGCTTGCCAATCTCCAGGGCAGGGACCTGCCCTGTGCAGTGCCCTGGAAGGCTTCCCCTAGACTCACAGTGGGTGAGTCCTGGGTCTTACCCAGCCCATGGGGCTGATCTCCTCTGGGGCAGACCTGGGGTGGGGTAGAGGGTTATTTATTTCCCTTGCCCCTGTATTTTTCTCGTGGTCTTCTCAGAAGCAGGCTTTGTGTTCAGGGTGTGGACCCGTCAAGCAGAGGGGCAGAAGAAACACAAATCTCATCTCCCATTTAATCTCAGATGTACTCATGTACCAGCCCTTAGAAGCAGTAGCTCAGGAAAAGTAGGAACTTAGAAAAAATACCTCTGTTGAATTAAGGTTTCAGACCTTCACTTCTCTAAATTACATAAATATGTCAGCAGAGGTATCGTTCGTCTTGTGCAACAAATGCCCGAGGCTAGAAGCACAGAATTTACAGAGCACAAGTCACCTTACAGCACAAAAAAGTGTGAATAAGAGCTTTCCCATACAGAGGTTCCACCTATATAGATTGATTTTCTTTAAATCTATTTTGCTTCTTTAAACAACATTGACCCATATGTTTATTCTTTGATTTTGCACACCGCTCCCTCCCCCAAATTAAATACTGGCACGCTAGTGAATGAATGGAAGCTTTCTCTTTCCTCCAAGCTTCACTGAAATAAATCTCATAACTTAAATACCATGCATTCTGTAAGGCATCCTACACCTTTAGGCTAAACCAAAGTTGAGACACCTATTTCTGTCATTCATAATGTTCCCTTGTCAATCTGTGTCAGCTAGCGATTGCCCGTGACTGTGCCTGCTCTGGGGAAAAAGGCCACTGCATGGGCATGAGCCAGCGGTGCCAGCTGGGCCAGAGAGCAGGCTCTGCCCCTGCTTGGTTTACTGCCATAGGTGTTCTTCTCAGCGCATATGGATGAGCCTGGCTGGGTATCTTGGGAGGCAGGAGATGCAAGTTTTAATTACTGCAGAGAGACAAGGTAACTAACTGACCTTTCTGCTTCCCATTCTGAGCATTTTAGCCATTTAGCTGTCAGACAAGCTGGGGAGAGGACTGAAGGAAGAAGGCCGAAAGTCACCCCGGTGGTGGCTAGTGAGGTGATATGAGAAATGAGGAGGTATTTGGGGAGCTGCTGGTTCCTGCTGCAATACAGCAAGTGCCTGGTGAGAGTATGTGGATGATGTTTTCAGGCTCAGTTTATAACTGTGATTCTAGTTTCCTAATAAAAATGTGAGATGCTATTAGGGCAAATGCCTGATGGAATTTTAAAAAATGAAAACATTACTGATATTATTTATCAACTAGCTCCATAATCTAAGAACAAATATCAGGATAGTTTGAAAAGATTTATTTTTCATAAAATATAGTTGATATTAAAAAGAGGAGAATAAAATTATTTATTAATGATGATGTCAAACATTCTATTATTTGCCTAGGATTGAGATTTGATGAGCAGTTTACCCTTTTAAAATATTGGCTTAAGAGAAGCTTATTTTTTCAGTTCTTTGTAATTTCCCCTGTGTTTTAAACTATTAAAAGTCAACATGCAGAGCTGAGAAAGCTTATTAGATGATTCCTCTTTGGTGGTTTTAAATGCATGTGTTTTAAGCCTTTTGGTTAAAAAAAAAAAAAAAAGACAAAAGGAAAAAAAAAAAGCTTTATTCTTTACTCAGCTCAGTCTTCCCTCTCAGTTGTGGAGTGATGTTGAGGTATGCTCATTAAAAGCACCTCTAGTTCTCTAGTTCTTCTGTTATTACAGATGCTTTTCCCCATCGTCTATTCAGAGATTCTTTTAGTTAATGGGGTCCCTAATTATTCTTAGCTTTCTGAAACAAAAGCATCACGTACAGATATGAATCTGTGCTTCTGTGTTTGGATGCATGTGTAGTAAGACATAAATTATGTTCTTAGCTTGCACGCTGTTCTGTTTGCATACAGCAGATACAATGAAGGCATGGCTGCTTACCCATACATTCTGCTAAAATTTTGTTCCATGATCAATTTCTCATCATACTTTGATGTGCTGCTCCAATAAAATCCACTGGCTGGAGGAAGCACAGGTGCTGCAGGCAGAGTGCTGAGAACCTGGGCAGTAGGAACAGAGGAGGAGAAAGCAGGGCTCTGGGACTGATTGACCAAACAGCTCTTCTGAGCCTTCTCTGCAACTCCTAGCTCAGAGACAAGAATTTGATCATTTTAGAGCTATAAATATATATGAATATGAAAGAGATGACATAATATAAAAATATATAGTCCTAATATTCCATTGCAAGAATATTCCAGATTAATATTACTTCCTAAAAATTATTTTGTGCTATTATTGTTTTCTATAAGCACCAATATGCAGCTTTAGGTTATAATGGCTGAGGGGCCATAGATTTAAGCTACTAGTTCCTTATTTTGACAGAAAGTGAGCCTGACTTTTACCTCAAGCATCTAGGCATTTTTAAAACAAACAGAATTCTGTGATTCAAGAAAATGGTTGGCTGCAGAGAAGAGAGGAGGGTGTAAAACTACAAAATGAAATACAGTGACAAATGGGTAGAGGAATGTTTCCCTTTGGTTGCCTGTAATTCTAAACCAAGACATAGGAGTTGAATGCTTCACTTTGAGCATTTGACAGCCATCCTTTGAGGATACAGACACAATAAAAAAGGCTTTACCTGAGTAATGGAGATGTTGTCTTTGTACCACCCTCAACCAAAATCTTGTCTCCCTTAACTCTGCTGGTAAATACAAATGGCCACTGCTTCATCTAACATCAAGCTGGGGATTTTTTGCAAAGAAAAGAGATTAACTGTGCAAAATAGATTTTTAATATAAAATAATAAATTATTTGACTCTAGCTAAATAGACACATAGTAAATAGAAGATCAAAAATAACTGTGCAGTAATTTGTCCAGAAATCAATTACACCACCACTGTATCACTTCATACATCACAGATCTCACTGGCTGTATTTGAGCCATCAAAAATATCAGTAAGGAAAGTATTGCTATATTCCAGAAGAGAAATAAGGTTCAAACAGGAGGGGATCTGTAAATGATTTTTTTAAGGGGGAGCACAGCACTCAGCATAGCCATGAAAGGGATTATGTTCTATATATTAACTAGAGAAAAAACAAAAGTGATTCTTTTCAGATAGATTTCACACCTAAATGTTATTTCCCTTCTTAGACAGTGTGAGACCAAATCTTGAGATTTTTATGCATAATTCTCTGTTATCTGAGTAAGCTCCCACTAAAATGGTACATCCAAATTACAACACAGAAATGTGGCAGCTTATTGAAACAGTGTTATTAATTCTTCCTGCATGTGCATCAGTCACAGGAATCAGCATGACCTGTGTCTAATATTGTAGGCTTTAATTTGGAAGTATCATGCTGAGCTCCATCTTTCACTACATTTCTACCCAGGTTTCTGATAAAACAATCTAATCAGATAACATAAGATTATATGGTAACTGTAGATGCATAGCATGATCACTTGATCCCTACAGGATTTCTCTATTAAACTCCTTTCATTTCTCTCATTAATCTTATTAACGATTGTTCTGCAATAAAGAAATGATGTAATCTGCCACTGACAAATTCCTTTGGACTCTTCAGTCCCCACATTTTTCTTTTCAAAAGGCTTTCCACTTCATGTTTCTTCTGGTTACTTAAATAAAAAACAAGCTGAGGGAAAACAGCTTTTCATAAGCCTTTATAAAAATGCACAAAAGAAGAATATTTTTCACACATCCTCAATCATGCTTTTTGAGCTTTCTCATTTCCAAGCTTTAGGGTCCTCTCATTCAGTGTGTTTTGGTCCTGTCAGTAACTTCTTGGACATCATAAAGACCCATTTCTTTACAATATCTGTATTGCTGATAATGAGAGGATCATTAAATTACAAACCTTCTGTTGCCTGGCCTGTTGAATAAAATCTGAAGCCCTAAGATAGGGGAAAAGTAGAATCTCTTGAGCCCAAAGTGCTAAAAGGCAATTTGTTCAAAATAGCCAAATATGAGAAATACTTAATATTTCAACTGAATGCTTCTTTGTCTGCTCATCACTCTTCCTAAGTAGATGGGAGCCTCATTTCCACCTCTTGGAAGTGTGTAGCAGGGGTAGTATGGTGTTCTGTGGTAGGACTCCTCTGCAAGACTATTGCCCTTGCAAACGATAATTAAATACCCACCTGGTATATTTTGAAGAGAGCAAGTAAAAATGAGCTTTGCTTTCCAGCATGTTGATAAGGACATTTGTGCAGAAATGGGAGAAACATGTTGTGCACTTTGCTTCAAATGCTTATTCAGTCTGAAATACTTGTGGATTCATTAGCTGCAAGTATCCCCCTTCTCAGATAAATGCCATCATTAAAGCAGTGAGTGACGTTCGCCTTTTCACCGAATAGTCCAGTGAGCTGTTGATTATTTCATGCACAATGAAACAGCTACTGCAAAAGAGACAAAAATAGCACTTCACCTTAGACTACCTAAGAGTCTGATTGCTGGATATCCTACAGGCAAGTGGGAGACAGAGATTCAGGGGCTGTCAGGCAGAGGAGGTGATTAGACTGTAGATTTTTGGGTGAGTGCTCAAGCTGTTTGAAGACAAGAGAGATGACAACATCTTATTCTCTTCTACCTGTATTCTTGTGCAAACCAGATCTGTTCCGGTTTTAAATCACCTCTTCACTCAAACAGAAGAAACGTACCCTGTTTGTGAATCCTGGAAGGATTTATGTAAGATAAACTCATCATGGCAATGTCTGAAAAAATACTGTTAGTCATTGCCAGAACATACCTCTAGGTATAAAGAACTCTACTATCAAAACCCGAGGTAACTGGGGAGTTTGATTATTGCCAGGATGTGGCAGTAGCATAGTCAAAATTATTAAACCCCAGATTTTCTACTTAGGGAATGTTTTTTTCATAAGCCTTCCTTCATTTTGCAGGACTCGGAACTCTAAACTTAGAAATAAAATAGACAAATGCTGCTTATTCCTACAACATTATTTTGAAGTACTGAAATATTTCACAGTAATGAAATTCCGTAATGCATACCATAAAAACAATTTCCTAAAGTATCTTCCTGTAGATAGCAGGTACCATTCAGTAAGTGCTGTGCTACATATTTATTTTATGATAGTTCAGAACCACTCCTTATCGAGAGCCCTAAGTTTATTTTAATTTTTTTTTCTCAAAGGATGTGTACCCTACCTTCTAAGTCTTTGGCTTCATTTTTCTCCATTGAGCTAGTTTCAATTGCTGTTGAATGCATTATATCTGCAAATAAGCCTATCAAGTTCAACCACCTGTATTACTAAACATCTGAAACAATTCCATAGCTTTGTTACCATCAAAAGTAGTAATAAACAATTAAATCTCTAATAACCAATGTCCAACATGAAAGGCTGTTGCGAATGATGTTGAGAACAGTATTTTCAGAGGTTTACAGAATCCTATATTGTGCTAGCAAGTTCTCTACTATTTAAGACAGGTAAATCTTCCTCTTAGAATCTGTTGGTGGGTGAGGGAACTGGGTAATGGGCCTTGAATGCTTTGTGCTCCAGGTAGTAGACCACCTCCCCAGTCTCCACTTACCAGCCACCAGTCATTCTGCTTCTGTGCTGCAAAGTTGCTACAGGCCTGAGTGCAGCACATAAAGGCTGAAACCGGTTTATGTGGCCATATTCTTTCTTCCCACCGTTGAGAGTGTGCTGCAGCTCACAGTTCTAAAATGTTTTGTCAATTTAACTGTAGGAAGTAACTCAGCCTGTCCTAGCTTCAATGAAGCTCCTTTAAAAGGAAGCTTTTTTAAAAATCTTCTAAACCAGGTAAGTGCAGACGTACATCAAAGGTAGCTGTCAAAATAAATGTAAATAAAAAGTAAGGTGACCTTATCCTTTCTGTGACATATCTACTTATATACCATCCATCTTCACTCCATCAAATGTTTGTCTGTTTCACATTCTTGTACCAGAAGGGCAGTTGCTAACTGCACTGTATTCAATGCAGCTTAGTGAACAGATCCACTATTTGCATCACTCAGTCACTGGGAAGTGTTGTCTTGAAGTATATCCTTTCTTAAAATACACAGGGTTTTTGTCAGTAATCTGATAAGATGTCACTGATTATATTCAGTGAGTATGTTATATATACAATGTAATGTCCTAGTCTTTTTGAAAGCCATCATCTTTCTCCCCCAAAACAGTGAAGAGTATGGTGTGGAAATGGAAGGACTATCTGTTTTATTCTCTGGTTCCCTGAAAATCTTCAGTGGGGATTTTCATCTTCAGGCCAGTGATAGAGTTATGGATTTTCTTCATATATATTCTGTGTTTTACTAGTTGTCCATGGGCAAGACATCGACATTGCCACAGCAGTTGAATATTATGTACAGAGGTGTTAAAATGATATTTCATTTCAACTGCAGAGGCAAATGTTCAGGTGCACTTGCGTCTTGTACCTCTTTGTTTTGTAAGTGAAATTGATGCACTTGCAGCCTTGCTATTTCCATTTTTCTCTCTCTGTGCTTTTTGATAACTTCCAAGGGAGGAAGATGGCATTAGTTTAAGAAAGGTGGTTTTTATGACTTAGCCAAGCAGAAAGAATGAGGAGATAAAAAAATGGCTGCAGAGTCACCTCATTATTTATCAAATGTCAGAGAATTCAGGAAGGAGAGCATAGTTATAAATTGGACAGATGACAGAAAAGGTTTCATTTGGAAATTTATTCTTTAGTTCACAGTAGACAAATCCATAGGAAATCAGGTGTTGGATTCTACTTCTGGAATATTTGTTGGAAATTTTAAGGAAACATACCATAAAAAGCCTAGGAATTTAAGATACTTACAGAAAGTTGGAAAATAAATTGAAAAGAAAAGTAGTATTTTCCATTTTCTTTTTGTCTAAATGTCATAATTAAGTGGTGTTAATATTCAATCTCTACTGGTGTCTTCATTTTTATTTACACACAGTATTCAAGGCCTGCTGGGATCTAGAAATACAGGGTTAGATTATCTCTGCCACAATGGGGTGTTTTATAGAAACTGGATATCTATTTACGTTGTGTTTATTAACCGAATTTGAACAATACTGGAGAAAACACTGGTGTGAAGAACTCTGGAGTAACCAAAACAGGGTGCATTAAGAAGAGTGTGTCCAGCAGGTGTGTGTTCCAGGGAGGTTCTCCTCCCCCTCTACTCTGCCCTAGTGAGACCTCCCCTGGAGTATTGCGTCCAGTTCTGGGCTCCCCAGTTCAAGAGGGACAGAGATCTACTTGAGAGAGTCCAAGGGAGGGCTTTTTAGTCTGGAGGGGAGAAGACGGAGAGGGGATCTATAAATACACGAGGGCTGGGTGTCAAGAAGGCTGGGAAAACTTCTTTTCACTTGTGCCCTGTGATAGGATGAGGAACAATGGATCCAAGCTGGAGCACAGGAAGTTCCACCTCAGCAGGAGGAAGAACTTCTTTCCTCTAAGAGTTGTAGAGCACTGGGACAGACTCCCCAGAGAGGTTGTGGAGTCTCCTTCTCTGGAGACTTTCAAGACCTGTCTGGATGCATGTCTGTGTGAGCTGCTCTAGTTTTGTCCTGCTCTGGCACGGGGGTTGGACTTGATCTTTGGAGGTCCCTTCCAACCCCTGGCATTCTGTGATTCTGTGAAAATACATTAACTTTATTAGAGGAATATGATAACTACTGAATCTATGCTTCAACAATATTAAATGATAGCATAACTATCACAGGAAACCAATGCTGAATGGAGACAGTGTGTGTGCCAGCAAAGGATCTCCCCCTCAAGTTTATATTATCCAAGTAACACCATTTCAACATGGCTGAAACTGTTCTGGCTTTTGCCTACATAACTCTGTTCATTTACATCATGATTATGGTTTTCTACAAATTTCTAATACAACTCTGTTTTGAAACCAATGTAGACCAAGGTTGTGACATCTGAACACAACCAACACTGAAGATAACACAAACACTCAACCACAAACACTATACCAGAGTGACAGTGCCCTGCCAGCAGGTTAATATTGGCAGCTACATGCCCTAAGGTCCTAATGCCACTATCCAATGTTTCTGCACACATGATCTCTTTTAAAGGAGGAAATCTCAGTGGTATAAGCAGTTAAATCCTCAGTGTAGCCTATGGTGGGTGACCAGATGACCTTAATTTGGAGAACCATTTTAGCTTTCCATGAAGTATGTTGTCCTGAGAAATGAAATGCAGAATACCATTCACCTTTCATTCTAGCGTTAAGATATATATGCTGAAAGCTTCTTTCTTTCAGTCAATTAATATTCATAGCATTGAATAATTTCCTTCATATGATGACTCTAAAAACAACTAATTAGAAGCCTATTATAGAATATTTTGTCTACAAACAGGAGAAAAGAGTAATTTTCCTACAGAGAATTTTCTTGGGGAGAAACACATTTGGTTACTTATGACAGTTTCCATTAAAGCACTTCATTTTATGTCTGGAGATCTCATCATCTTTCCATCCAAAACAGGTTTTGTTTGGGTAGAAGGGTTTTTTTGTTTACATGTTTTGCAGATGTGAAACTTTTTTGTCTAAGGAGTCGGTCCTCATACTGAAAATTTATGAAAGCACAGCACTGCTAAACTTGGACATTACAAAGGCCAAACACTGTAACCTCTGCATCTTTGGCTCGTGTGAGCAAGAGACATGGTAACTGCTACCTGCAAATTCCAACCTTCAAATTTTCACTTAAAAGGAAAAAACAGGAAAGCTCTCACTTGGACTTTTTTCATTATCTGATGTTAAAAACCATACTAGGTTTACAGCTTTGTGCTTCAGCTATACTTGATTCATTATCCCCAAGCCAGCCTTGTCCCAAAACACTCTGTTTCTGTTGGAGTTTTTAGCTCAAACACAGCACCTTTTGACTGCAGCGTGCTTGCACCCAGGTGGCCTGGGACATAGATGGGCAAAGGGCAGATCTGTGCAAGTCCTCAGCAGCAAATTATTTCTTGAAGAACCAGACACTTGAGTAAGAGCTATGAAGGAAAATAAAAATAATTTAAATGTTGTGTTAGCATTGAGTATTTTCCCCTTGGCAAGAAAGGACTGAGTTTATCTCTTGCCTTAAAAAACTCATTCTAGAAGAGGGTTCACCATTCTGCACAGAACGAAATTTTAGTTTACCTTCAGGAACACAGCTCCATCCTGATACCCCTCCCTGAAGTTACTTACAGGTTGGCTTAAGTGGTCCCCTGCATTTGCAAATGTCATCCTCAGGTTGCAAATGCTTCCAGTAGGGAACTTAGTAAGGGACTCACAAGCTATGTGTTCTGGTGGGCAGCTTGTCAGTCTAAAGTGTGAATGTCCCACATACACACATTGAAATAGGCCTCAGCAACTTGGCTGAAAACATGGAGGAAGCCCATGTTGGAAAAGGAATTTGGATTCAGATCACATGAATCCCAGCTTACTCCCTGAAATCCTGGGTTTTTTTACTGTCAGCCAGTATATTCTGATCCATGTGATCAAGGAATTATGTATATAAATACCACAGGACATTTGAAGTCTTTCATCATTCCTAGATGAGGGCTGCCAAAACTGTTTTCTCCAAAGTGTATGAGATGATGGTGTGTCTGTCTTACTCAACACCTGGGGACAGCTGGTCAGCTCCTGGGAAGGTCCCTAGGTGCTAGTAAAAGATATTGATACTCATATTTCTGCTGCTTGCCTAGAATCCTGCAGTAGGCTTACAAGAAGTTGCAAGTCTTGCAAGTCTCCTCTCTGGTTACATGGCTTTGAATGATGAAGGAAACATTTATCATAAAGTATCTTGTTCTCTTTCAAAAATCAAAACCAAAACCCAAACCAAAATAATAAAAAAACCCCAAACCAAAACAAAAAAACCCCCACATGGTTTCATGTTTTTTGTATGCCATTTTCATCCTTCAGAAGGTCCCAGTACTACTTTTCTGCCTTGAAAAGTTTTGAAAACTTAAGTTTGAGTGTTTTCCTCTAATTGCGACCTTTCAGATTTTGTTAAGATGACCTAAAACCTTTAAGCAACTGATATTTGTATCTGAAGAAGCAGACAGAAGCAGTAGCTGTACAGATACTCATTGTGTCAATAAAGTATTGGCTGGCTTATTGGAATGAAGAATGTGTAGGGTTTGTTAACTGTATAGCACAGGTTTGTGAGCCTTTCTCTTTAAATTCTTTCACTGAAGGTAGTTTCAATCTCGTCAAAAGTGACTGCACCTTAAATACCCCTAAAATAAGTGTGAATTATTATTTAGTCCCATGCTTTTCACATATTTATCTGTGCAGTTTGGCATAGGTAGCTAGGAATACTCAAAATCATAAAAGAGGGGCAAAGAAAAATCTTGCCAAACAAAATTCAGGAAATGTCATGTGAGGCATAAACTCATGCCAAAAATGTAGTAGTAATTAAAAAAAACCAACCAAACAAACAAAAAACCAACCAACCAACCAAAACAAACAAACAAACAAACAAAACACAAACAAAAAAAAACCAACAAAAAAAATCAAAAAACCAACAAAACCAAACAAAAACAAACAAAGAACCCCAACAACAAACAAGAACAAACAAACACCAACCAAAAAAAAAAACCCATAAAACCAACAAAACGACATCAACAAATCTAACTTTGATTTTTATTAAAATTGCTAGGTTTAGTTATTCATTTATCTTCAATGAATTTTTCTTCTGCTAGCAAATGTCAGTACTGATGTTCCCAAACTCAGTTAGGAATGCCCTCTGTCATCCTGTGCCCAAATGAAAAATGCTTAATGCGTTTGCCTTTTTACCTACTTCCCTAAGAGGATCTGAAATGAGCATTCTGAGTACAGTTATGGCTGGTGTTATTTGTTAGCAACTGTACAGCTGTGGTCTTTAGTATTCACGTGTTATCTTACAGTTGAAGAACACTTTTAGCTTGCTGTAAAATTGGAATTTGAGAAGACTGAAGAAATACACAAAGGCACATAAAGGCTTCCCATTGTAGCATCAAGATGCAGAAATGAGTATTTGAATTCCATCTATCCAGTCTTTCCTGTCTTCCCCTTCCTCAGGTCTCTTTTGAGAAAGGAACATATCATTGTAGTGTAACTGTGTATATTGAAAAGCAAAGAACAGCACCAGAATAAGGCCTCTAATAGCATCTAAATGTTGAAAATTGAAAAATGAAACTAATTTGATAATTTTGTCAGAAGAACATGGGAGCATCTGGAAGTTTTGTAAAAAGATTTGTGTTTAATTTTTATCAACTTCTACTGCAACGTACCAAAACCATTTAAAAATATTAGTTGTTTTAATGTTTTACTTCCTGTTGTACACAGTGACTTCTTAAAGCAAATAGTGACTGAATTGTTAGAAATACAACTCTGGAAAATTTTCTTATCATAAACACTGTTCCCTCACCATTTCTCAGTTTGAAGTTCCAGAAGGTTCCAGGTGCGCTATGTGAAAGAAGACAGTTGACTGACATTTTTTTACTTTACAAAGGCATTTACCATTTTGCAAACCACTAACAGATAGACCTTAGATTTATCCTTATACAACAAAGCATTTAAATCCTTGCTTACGTCTGGCTACGCTTACATTAACAAGCAGCTTTGCTCAGTGAGAGTAGAGCTAAATGACTAGTGTTGTGGTTTCTTGCCATTTCTTATATATGTTTTGGGTTTTACTTCAGGTAGGGTAGTCAGATGGTGCTCAGAGCTCTTGGAGAGGCAGCAAACTTTGGTTCTCTCAACTGGAGACCCTCCAGGAAATTCCCTTTGCCCTTTTTGTCTTTCATACATATGATGGCAACACATTGCTGTTGACATTGATGCTGATGCCATTCTATGATGCCCAATGCCCAATCCTTCTTCTCCTTCCAAATTTGTAGTACACTTCAGGGGAGGAATAGACTTAATAATACAATGGTTATATGGGAGAGTTGATGTGCATGAATGGGCACCTATCCTCCTTTGTCATAGGGGAATCCTCTTCTCTTTTTTATTTTATATATATTAATAGCTAATTTATAGTCATTTTCTCCTCTAGTTACATTTGCCTTTAGGGAAAGAAGTTGTTCTTCCTCTTGTCAATAACCATTCCTTTTACATATTTAGGGAAAGTAATAATCTCGCCTTTTAGGCGCTGTTTTACAAGCTAAACAAGCCACCCTGTTCTGCCTTTTCTCACACATTAAGATCTCCATGTCCCTGGTAAAACTTTGTAATACTTGTTCCACTTTACATCACTCATTATTATCAATGGGTGAGTTGGTTATATTTATGAATTTAGGAAGAGAACATACAGAAATCAGCAATACGGATGTGTTAAGTCATTATTTCCATCACTTTTCATTTCAGACTTTTGTGCCCTGATGTGTTTCCTACAAATATGTCTGTTTTGAAAAATACCTCCAAACACGATAATTCTTAAAATAAAAGTTCAATCAGAGCAAATAATAAATACCCAATCAGGAGGTAATCCCCATGGTCATCAATTTACAGATAAAAATAAAAAATCTCCATTTGAACTAAAAAATAAGCACAAAAATAAGCACTGAACACAAAAGTAAAAGGAATTTAGATTTCAAAAACCCCATTATTGGATTGAAAAATAAATAGCATATGATGTTTCCAGATATACAACAACAATAGCAACAGAGGTATTTCTTTTATAAAACCTCAGGAATTTTCTATCAGCTCTGCCAGCCCCTTTTTTGGAATTTACAATAATGCAATTGGTAATTGTATACTATACATCCAAAAATATAATGAAAGAGCTTTCTGACCTAAGACATGTAAATAATATGCCTTTGAAAATGCAAGCTTAATGGTACAAGAATCAGATAGCTAGAGAGACCCGCGTATAGAAGAAATTTGAGAGATTAATTTATTTGGCAAAGGATCTAAATTCAAATGAGCACCAAGATCAAACGACTATTAAAATAATTTCCATCTAGGCAATGTAGCAGAAAAAGTGGTTTAAGCACAGCTAAAAATATCTACGGTGACTCAGAATCTTTGAATATTCACAATAAAAACAGCCAGTAATGTGCACCTGCGACCCTTTTACTTGGTTTTGTAAATGCTCTGTCTTCATTTTTAAGAGTAACTATTTGCAATGCAGGACCTGGAAGTTGAAGATGCCAGAAGTTTCTAGCCTGCTAAGAAACAGCAGGTTTCTGCTGCAACAAACAAAGAAGCAAACAGAAGAACAATCAGAGATGTTGTTTGTATTGGCTTAAATATTGCTTAAAACTATGATGGGCTGTTTGCTGCATTACTAATAGTCATTTATCTTTGCATCATCAAGCAAATAAAATGCTATGGGAATCAAGAACTCACAGTAGCAGTAAAAAGTGGTATGGACATTCATGTGTTAAGTATAAAATGGGAAAACTTTTTGAGAGGTTCATATCAAAAGCACAGGTAAAAAACCTTTAAAATTGGGTTGAAGAAAGGAAATAGTTCTGTATTTTTCTACATTTCTTTCCAAGATGGTATTGAAAAAATCTTAAATTTTTCACTTTTGTAATTTAAAATATTTTATTATTATTATTTTGAA
>JANIJG010005620.1:0-14432 GCA_024611175.1 Megaceryle torquata
GTGGGCTGGGATCCCCGGCTGGTCAGTTTGGGGTCCCCTGTCCTGGCCCCCCCTCCCTGCAGCTGCTGCCTCTTCCTTTCTGCACCCCCAGCGTGGGGCACAAGACCCAGCAGTGGCCTCGCTCTGCACCCCAGCCCTTGGCACTGACTCTAAACATCGAGCGGTGTCACTGCTGGGAGCAGCCGCTGCCTGGGAGAACAGGCTGCTAACTTCAGACAGGGCAGGGAGTTAGAAGAACTGAGCTGGAAAGTAAATCACTGAACAGAATGAGTCCTGCTCTCACTCAAACCAGGACACGTGCCCACACAAAGCACCAAAGCAAACTTTTCCACAATCAAAATGAATGTTGGCAACTTACTTTTACCTGGCACCCTAAACCAACTGAAATAATTTCTTTCAGGTGTACGCAAACAGCCGAAATTCTCAGCTGCTCATTTTCAAAGCCTAAGAGAAATGGTCTTGTTCAGGAAAAATGGAAATTAAAAATTGCATAACACTCTTGAAACTTAATTCGTAACAAAAAGATGTTAAGCTTCACCCAAAGGAAAAATCAAGGAAGCAACCCTCCCAAAACAAGCACAATGTGCCAGTGGTGAACTGTTCAATCTGGAAGCAAGAAGCAGCAGAGTAAGAGCCACGTCCATGAGATGGGCCCCAACGAATGACCACAGACTTCCTAAAATGCTACCAAAACCTCTGCTCGAGGCAGTGAGGTGACAGCACTCCCCTGGTATTCATGACTCCAACTCAGCCCTGCCTGATTCCTGTTTGATGACTCAACTGGAATATCTTTTGCCACAACTGTACCCCCTTTGTTGTCTACATATCACAAACATCTGGGCCCACAGTCACTGAAGGACCTATAGAAGATGGGAGGAAAGAATATAAATTAGAAAAACTGATGTAGTTTTATACTTGCTGTGCTTCTCCATGTAATTGTGCCTTTCAAAATAAACCTAAAATTTCTAAGGTTGTAACAGCTTCTGTCATAATTACCCTATTTAGATACTCTTTGTTCCATCTCCCTCAAAATCCTAGCTTTAAAAAAGAGCATGCACCAATGAAAATCAAAAATAACCATAAGGAAGCAGATGCCCATTTAGGAAACCATCCAGAACAACTAGAAACGGTCTTTCAAAATCATCAAGTACAGATTCCTAATAAATTCTGAATTAAAATACACTCATTCAAGAAAACCTCTGTCAGAAAACCCAGTAAACCCAGTTTCTCTTTCCCATACAGGGACAGACTGTAAGTATAGAAAATAGCACTTGCAAGAAGGAAGTAAAGAGTTCCTTTTTCTGTGTAGGGAACAGCTTTTACGTGATCGTGTAATGTTAAGTTTCAGACCTAGAAAAGGATCTCACATGCCATTTTTGTCACCAATAGAACTGTACATACAAAAATGGTGAAGAAATTTGAAAGTGCCCCAAAGAGGGACTAATAATCTTAAAAAGCACGCAAAACTTAATCTTCTAATAGTCAACCAACCGATTTGAGACAGATTATTTCACTCTGAAGCACGCTTAAGAGAAAAAAAGCCACAGGTTTCTAAATGAATATGAGCAATGACATGAAGCCAGCAATGTGCCCTTGAGCAAAGAAGGCCAGTGACATCAAGGGCTGCACTGGGAGGAGTGCTGCCAGCAGATGGAGGGAAGTTCTCCTTCCCCTCAGCTCAGCACTGGTGAGGCCACAGCTGCAGTGCTGGGTGACTGAGCACTGGCAGAGGTTGCCCAGGGAGGCTGTGGACTCTCCATCCTTGGAGATATTCAGAAGATGGCAGAAAATGGTCCTGGGTGGCCCTGCTTGAGCAGGGGGCTGGACTTGCTGACCTCCAGAGGTCCCTTCCAACCTCGACCACTCTGTGATTCAGTGATATGCCACAGGTGCAACATTTTAAACTCTACAGTTCAAGCTTAAGCCCAAAATGCAAATATATCTACCAGAAAAATGAGGAAAGAAAAGGGTGTTAGGAAGGAACAGTGTTAAAAAAAAAAAAAAAAAGATTGCCCAGCAATTAAATTTGTTTAATTCCTTGGGGTAACCAAAGTACGTCAGGAAATTTTTGTTTTGGTTACTATTGCTTCAAACTATTTTCTTTTTCTCTGATGGGTAACAAGAAAGGCAATAAAAGGCATATAAAAGACTTTGTCCCTG
Source organism: Megaceryle torquata (assembly GCA_024611175.1). Lineage (NCBI taxonomy): Eukaryota > Metazoa > Chordata > Aves > Coraciiformes > Cerylidae > Megaceryle > Megaceryle torquata. The sequence continues at coordinate 2,161 of JANIJG010005620.1, forward strand.
TCCTGTCAGGAATTCCACAGAACCAGATCAACTGTCTCCTCAGCCTGAATAAAAACGGAGCAAACTCGCACCTCCCATGTCTGCAGAGAGGTCTGCACCAGACCGCACCACGACACGAACACCGTGTCTGTAACCGATACGTGTCTCTTACGACGCGGTTGCATCCCTCCGTGGTTTGGCTGGCAGGATGTAGATCATTGATCAGATCTCTTGCCGAGCACCATTGCCACTGCAGCACCATCTGAATGGGGGATGCTCCTCCCTAACCGCTTGCATCGCGGATCGCTACGCTGGGGTTGTCCGCACCAGCCCCGATTATGCGATGACCTGAAAAGATGTGACCTTGTAAGAGCTTGCTCTCAAGGCTCACAGACCTGGTGGGCTGTGGCAGAAGGCAGGAGTGAAGTGACTCTTTTCAACTGGGGACCAACTGGTGTCATCCTGGATCAAAGGAAGTGACTGTCTGGATCCACAGTGGTGGTGGGACAGAGGCAAAGTGCCACTGAAGTCCAAAAGGTGTAACTTGTTATTAACAGAAATTTGTAGAGTTAAGAAATGTTTAGAAAACCTCTTGAAAAGAACCTCTCTGCCTGAGCACCGAGCAGCAAGCCATGGGGAATGAGAGGCTGGAGTGGAGAGCAACTGGGTCTCCTTCCAGGATATCCCTGCCCCTCATTTCTGAGAAGGGAATACACAGTTGTCTTAGATGGTATTTAAGAAATCTGAGTCAGGAGCTTAAAACTATGACAACATGTAAAGGAATAATTATATATCTAGTGAGAAAGGAATGTATGAGGGAGGGATACTCTGTCTGGATGCCAGCACCAATGACTAACAGCAAATGGTTCAAACTGGAAGGGCCTTTCCTTTAAAGAACCAGTTGGTCTCCTTTGTTGGGAGGATGCCCAAGCATTTTGCAGGTTTCGGTCTCTGCAAGAATCTGCTCTGCACTTTCCAGGGATGTTGTCCAATCCCTTCTGATGCACTGGCTCCTGCCTGACCTGCTCCACTCTGGAGCTTTGAGACTTAAAGTTGGAAACATCTCCTGGGTTTGGGTTTTTTTTTTTTTATACTTTGTAATCAACTCACATAAGTAAGGGAAAACTTCACAGGATAATCCTGGTTTTATTGCACTACTATGCCATGTAGCTGCAAATTTTTTTACCTTCTACATCTTTACATCATTCTATGTCTTCTTTTTTTGTAGTGTCTATAAGATTTTGAAAATACATCTGTTGTACATCAACACATTTTAACTTGTACTTACTCCCTCTATGGAAGGACAGGATTTTTTTTTAAATGCATGTATTAGAGGAGGAGTTTCTTTCCCCAGCAGTTCATACTGATAATCTGATTACTGTTTCTGGACTTTAAACACTAAGGTCCTGTAAATATGAAGTGAAGGACAGCCATGTAAAAGTAAGTAAAACGAAACATTCTAAGTTTTCTGTGAGCATCGTCTCTGATCCTTAAATATTTCCTTATGATCTTGGCACAGGCAAGAAATATCTTTGCTTTTTCTTAATTGCTGAAATAAGAATGGTCTTAGACTTTTACAGTTCTCTTCCTTATGTTCAGTTGTAGGTAATCACTAATTCCTTTAAATTTTGTCTAAGCAATAGTCTCACGAGGTGCACACATGACCTGACAGCAATGGGCAATTTTTTGTGAGAACTTTATTTTAGATCCTACTGACAGCTGTCTTATGCCTTCAAAAAACATCCAGGAACCCATTTTGCACCTTCATGGGCACCTGTCCTTCACTGGATAGTGTCTTTAGATGGTTCTATTGTCCCAACACTTTTGATGTTAGAATAGGAACTTCCTCCCCTAGAGCAATAAAAATCCAGGCTGTATACCCTTTTCATCCACATCAGATGACTCCCCATAGCTCAATGTATTCTGAAGACATGCAGATAAATTCACAGTTTGCTTTCCAGCCATTTGACTTCAAGCAGGTATCACATTTATGGAACATTTATGTGCAGCAATGTTCCCTTGACTGGAGCAGTTCTGCGGAGGGACCCTCTCAACGACAGCTGCAGCCCTCTCTGGCAAAGTATTGCTGACCTACCCTTCCTATGCCCAACTGCTTTTCTTTAGGTATTTTTGGTAATTTCTTACAGGTTTTTACAACTAGTTTCATTTCTTGCAAAACCAGTAGCCGCTAGGTTAAGTACTACTCAGGTTGTTTCTTCCTCTCTCTAAATAGCACGGCCTTGTTTGAGTGCTTAACAACTTGAAGAAACTACTTCTTTAAATCTAAATCACAATCATCTTAAGCATTCTCTTTTTCTCAGTCTGGGGTCTTTGATCCCTGTTTTCATCTCTTTAAATAAACTGTTACACAGCTCTCAAATTAGAAATAAACTGCCTCTGAAAAACAGATTTTGCACATCAACTCAGGAGAAACGTGTGTCTTTCCAGGTGAGAGTTCTTTTATTTCTAGTCTAAGTCCTTGGAACCTCGGAAAAAACAAACAAACAAACAAAAAACCCAACTCACACCTTTCCTCAAATTCCCTGAGCTCTTCTTTTATGTCTCCAGGAGAAAATGTACATTTGATTGGAACAGGGCCGGGGGAGTTGAGACTGGGAGGAAGAGAGAATTTAAGGGGGGCAATAGTATCCACCCATCACCTCAGAGTTTTCCTTCTCTCTGAGAAATGACTTAGGGGCTTCCAAAGGGGACAGTTTGTAGTTATTAGACTCTTCACTGTTATGTATTGAACTGAAGGTTGCCCCTTTGAGTGACACTAGAAAGACTGTAGCTTTGGTTATTTCCAATACCTCTGAGAACGAGGTGTGAAAATATAGGTGACTTTAGGCATTCTTCTGAACTGTTAATATATTCTCAAGTATCTATTAACCTTATGGTCTCCACTTTAGTTTCTAAAGATTTCATTGGCATTTGCTGTACAAATCACCTATATCAGCTGGAACTTCTTCCACCTATCTCAGCTTACGCAAAGTAAACTAACAGGCAAAAAGTGACACCCATCAGAAAAAAAACCAACCCCAAACCACCACTCATACTACAAACCCCCCAAACTCTGCAAAGGCATCTTGTGCAACAAACCCACGATGCAAAAATGAAAGCACCAGGCAAGTTCCTTCTCTTCTGTTGTACAGATATTTTGCATCTCTGTTTTTATTTTCTTCTGGAGGACAACATGTATCATGCTACAATGGCTTAAAGATTTGTTATGCTTATGACCAATACTGTTAATAAAAATATCTTCCTGTCCATCAGCTTCTCTACATCATGGTTTAAAGCAGTTGTTCACCTCAATCTGAACACATATGAACTAGAGCTGCACAGTCTGAGGACTACAAACTAGTACACTAGTATATTTAGTGTCACTGATCTGTTTTCCTTATGACTTTTTCTACATGTTCAGGAGTCTAAAAAATTGGCTTCCCTTCTTGCTTGACTTTCTTCAGAAATAAAAACATGATTTTGGTGCTGGAATGAGAACCCGGGATTGCCTTGGCTGGCAAAGCCTGGAGATCCAATCAGGCTCCAACTGATTTTCTCTCTGCTAACCCATAAAGGAGGGGAAGTCCTTCAAAGGGATGAGGAAAGTGGGACTTCTTTTTTTAGGCTGTCTGGTCCCTCAAGTCTGGATGACTTTTGGTATTACGCCACTGCTGCCTTCCCACAAAGGAAAGAAAGTACTTCTAAGAAGTTTGGATTTTTTTTTTATATTCCTACTATTTTTTGAAATGAGATAGATGAGGAAATTAGTTCTGTTTTCAGTCTGATGGGAATCCAGTTTTTCATGATGAGTTAATAGTTTTGGATGGAGCATCCTCATTTGTTAAGTCTGGTCAGAGGAATCCCTCAGATTTTTAGTTTCATATAGGATCCTTTCAGACAGATTAGCCTTTGGGAGATGAATGATAAAGACCATGTGCAGAACTTTGTATTATCTCCATTACCTTCAGGGGAAGAAGGAAACATTCATTTATGAACGTGACAGTTCTATGTGAAGAAGCAGATTCAGAAAACCTTGCTGACAAAACCCTTCACAAACCCTTTGAGTTTCATGCCCCCTGCTCCAAAGTTCTGTGAACTCAGCATTTTCAAAGATGAGTTGCCCTCTGAGTATTTTGCAGAGGCCTCAGCTGCCCAACAGAACAGGACACAAAAAGGGGCATAGCTCTCGACCCCTTCAAATCAGACAAAGAATTTCAGTTGCTGAAGGAAATACCTGAAACCGTGCTCTTTTCCCTAGAAATAAAACAGAATTCCCTAGAAACTGTGAACTTTTCCCTAGAAATACAACCTCACGCTAAATTTACCTGGTGAATCACTAAAGCCAAAAATCTGTGCTTAAAGCAATAGATACTTTAAATCCTTCATTTTTTTTTAATCCATTAGATGTTGTAGGAAGACTAATGAGGTTAGAGTCTTGTCTTCTTTTACGTCCTGAGGTTCAAAATGTTAGGCAACAGTGAAAAGACAAATAGGGCGTGAATGTGCATGTGTGTGCAAAAGCATGGAAATGGCCAAAAAAAAGGGAAAAAAGAAAAAAAAAAGAAAAAGAAAGAAAAGACAGCAGTAGCCTAGATGCCAACTCTTGGTTATCTGCACTGCTAACACAATAGCTCCAGTGTTTTCAGTGGACACTGTCGATGTTCTTAGTCTTAAATTAGAGCAAGCAGCTGTTTTAGTGTACAGCTGAGCGTGACATAAGCCTGTGTAAACACCCTCCTCTGCCACATTCTTCCAAGTGAATGAGGGCTGTATTTTTCCTCCCCTCGTGTAGAATAATCCTCTTCCCCAAAAGTTCAAAAGAACTCTTAAATCACATTTCAGTTCTGCTATTAGAAAGCAACCAAAAGAGCGGGGGAACAATACGATTTGTGTATCGTGCATCAAGATGTCAACTTTTGAGATTAGCAACCTTGACAGGATTCCATAATCACATTATCCCTATTCCCTCGAGCCTACGTTTTCCTGTGTCAACACTCTTGGCACATTCCAAAGTTAGTTTTGATAGTAAAAATAAGAAATCCCAACTTGTGGTTCCTAAAGGTTTAGTGCATAAAATAATCAGAAAGCACGGTGATCTGTGTTTGTACCTACAAAGATTTATACTCCAATTGATCTGACTTCATAAAATTCCCTGCAACGCTCACATCTGAAGTGGACTCAATTACTGAGGGTTTTAAAAATGGAAACTTTACAATTCCATAACCAACACTGGCAAAATGTGAAAATCCTAATAGAGCTGACATGAAACATCTCTCTCCCTTCTCCTCCACCCTGCAGTTTTCCTATACTTTTTGGGGCATCTAGAGGTCAGGCAAAGAAACTTGAGAACCTACTGCAGCAAATGAGCAACAATTTCCCCAGCACCAAAATTATTGAGTTGAAACCATGACATTGATTTGCATGAAAAGGCAGCTGACCTCCATCTCATGACTTATTTTTAAACCAAATCAACTTTGAAGCTGACGGACAAAGACAGATAAATTGCCCTGTCTTCCAATTTCCAGTTAAAGCCTGTGGAGATGGGAGAACTCACAGCAGAGCTGCCCAGCTCCTTTCCTCTGCTGGAGAGACAAAACCAGTGGCTGTGGCCAACAGATAAGACCAACAGTTCTGGACAAAGCTGCAGCAGAGGTGACAGGTCACAGGGAAGATTCTGCCAGTGAGGAAACTGCTAAAGCCACCATCTGAATGCTCACTTCTCACTCTTACCTTTGCATGGTACCTCCTTAAACACACTGTCCCTTGAAGAAAGACCTGTAATTTCTGTGATCTCTCTGTTGTTCTGGCCCTGTAAAAATGTGCATCTTACTTCTTGGTGGATTGTCTTCAGGCTGTGAAGGATGGTGGCCAACAACTACACAACAGTGGGGATGGTACAAGAAACCACAGAAAACAGTTTCAGCTAGGCTACCCAAAACAGAGGAGCAACTCCGACACAAACTAACACCTTAGCTTTCTCTGATCATCTCGTAGCATCACCACTTCTTCACAGGTTTACTTGGCTCTGGGACAACTGGGATCCGTGCAGCTGAGTTCCAACAGTTCAGCAGCTGCTAATCTAGATGCTTTGTGTTGATGATTCAAGCCATACTGCTTGAATGTTGTTTCACAAGGTGCTGTTCTTTCTGTCACCAAGTTCAAGAAAATTTATAAAGCAAGAGTACAAACTCCACCTATGAGTTACTCAAGCTGGAGAAAACTGTAAGCTTGGGTGTGAATACAAAATATATTCAGGCTGCTTATTGCTTCAGAATTCTTGGTTCTGTTACACACATTCTATATAGCTGAATTTTCTTTGCAAGAAAGATGTTGATCAATCTCACTGGTTAGAGATGCACCAAAGCCCCACAAGAAGACACGTTTCTGGCATGAAGAAGGTACGGGCACAGAATCACAGAGAAATTTATGTTTGAAGGTGTCTCTGGATCATCCACTCCAACTTCCAGCTCAAAGCAGGATACATGCTGCATTTACAGCAGTTGCTCAGGGCCTTGTCCAGCTGAGCTTTGAAAGTCTACAAGGAGGGGGATGCCACAGCCCTACCAGGCAATCTCCTCACATCTGGCCACTGTGTATCTTTTTCCTTAATTTCTAATATGAACTTCCCTTGTTGTGGGTTGTGTCTGATACCTCTTGTCTCATCACTGTGCACCTCTTAGGGGTCTGGCTGTGTTGTAACTCCTCTCCTCCTTTAGGCAAAGGCTGACTGTTAGTAAATCCAGCCTCAGCCTTCTCCTTTCCAGGCTAAACAAGATCATTTTTCTCAGTCTCTCCTCGCACACCATGTGCTTCACCCCCCTCTAACCCTGTCAGTGGTTCCTCCACTGGACTCGCTGCAGTTTTCTGACATTTCTGGAGGGGTGCAGAACTGGACACAGCCCCTAGATGCAGTCTTGTGAGTGCTGTGTAGAGGGAAGAATCCCTTCTGACCCGCTGACACTCCCTAACGCAACTCAGTATGCATAAGACACTGCTGCCTCACGTTTAACATCTTCACTGACCTCCAAGATAATTTTCGGCAGATTTGCTACTTGGCCAGCTGGTGGCCCTGTCCCTACTGATGGCTGAGGTTGCTTTGACCCAGGTACTGGCCAGAGCATTTGTCTCTGATGAATTCTTTGAGGTTTCTGGCAGCCCAGCTCTGCAGAGCGTGCCAAGGTCCTTGCGAATGGCTGCCCTGCCTCCAGACAACCAATTGCTTCCTCTAGTTTTGGAGAATACCAGTCAAACGTCCATTCCAGTCAGCTGGTTCATTCACCCTGCAGCTCCTGCAGTGGGATCAGCTCCTGGAGTTAACTATCTAGTCTGGAAGAAGTTGAGTTTTTACAAAATGCTGGCAGCACAGCTATGGCAGCACTGTGAACTGAGGGAAGCTGCTGCTGCCCGCTATCACAGGTGTCACAGGGTGTCAGGGGTTGGAAGGGACCTTGGAGATCTTCGAGTCCAACCCCCTGCCAGAGCAGGATGATACAATCCAGCCCAGGTCACACAGGAACGCAGCCAGGTGGGTCTTGAACATCTCCAGAGGAGGAGACTCCACAACCTCCCTGGGGAGCCTGTTCCAGGGCTCTGTGACCCTTACACTAAAGAAGTTCCTCCTCATGTTAAGGTGGAACCTCTTGTGCTCCAGCTTATATCCATTCCCCCTTGTCCCCTGTTCAGATTTGTGCAGCTAAACTCCCCAACAGAACAACACTGGATACATTAAGGGTTAGATTGGACACTTCTATATGAAGCACATTATGGTATAGACAAAATCCTGAAGAACTGAAGAGCCATGAAGACCCTCAACAGAGTAGGTAGAAGCAAAAGGTTGATGATCTAGGAAGTAGAGAGGTGAATTAAGAGAGACTAGAAACCAGTTTGTTTTGTAGTCGTGAACATCCTTTCCCATCTGGTATTTATGCTACACGCAGACAGACACACAGCCACAACTGCATGTATATATATGTATATATTTCTACCCTCTAAATTTCAAGGCACACAGACAGTAACAATTAAGTAATTCAGATTTTAAAGGCAGATAAAGTATTTCTTTAGACACTCTTCAGATGTCTGCAGGCAGTCTTCAGAAGTTTTGCTCTTTAAATCGGATCGTTTGCCTCAAGCAAACACAGGGAAGTTTTACACTAAACAAATAAATAAAGTAATCCCCGATGATGCAGAGAAGAACTGTTAAAAACACTGGTAGAGAAGAGACTGTTCTGCCTGGTGAAAGCAGTGAACCTGCAGAAGGAAGGACTGCTCCGTGGGGCCAGCTCCAGCGTTACCTGCCAAGTCAGCCACTCTCGCAGACTGGGAACTAGCAAGCGTGAGACACAGCCAGTTGGCTTTGGCGGAATATTTATGGAGGATGCAGAGGCTTATTTACTGAATAATCTGGAGACCATCTGCTGGTATCCAGTGACAAGAACATTGAGCTGAAAGTGGAAAAGCCTGAGCTCTATTTTGGGCTCTGCCAACTATTCTCCGTGACCTCTGGTGGCTCAGTTTCCCCATATATAAATTAGAAAAAAATCCTCCTCTCATCTCTAGGAAATTTTGAGATGCTTCAGTAAAAATCATCAGTTATTGCTATTTTAGGATACCAGTAATCACTTCAGAGTTAACTGTTGGAATATTAATTTGAATCTGAGTTTTCCATCTGTATTTACAAAAAGCTGGTACCAGTCTCAGCAGTGGTAGTACATAATTTGGGGTTAAGACAGAAGTTTTCCAAAGAATTTTGAAACAATCTGGACAGTTTTCTTAACTGTGACATTTCTAAAATACAGAACTCCTTTAATTATTTTTTTTTCCTTCGGGAGAAAATGCAGAACAATCAGGAGAAGGGAAGATCAATACATCTGATAGGACCTTCCACACCCCCAGCTTAAAGCTCACTACCCTAACTGAGCTGGCAAAAAGAATAATCTAAATATTCCCGAGTTCTGAATTTGTTACCACCTTGTCAAACCTTTAAATTAATCACCTGTAGGGGACAGGGGCAATTGAGTAACCAGATCAATACCCACAAGACAGGTCGACTCCTTTCACCACCAACCTCCTCTGTTCAGAAGCCCCCAGACAAACTGACAGCAGTCCTTCTTAGATTTATTGCTATATTAGCTTTCTTCTCTCCAAACTCCACCAACAAAAAGACAATGCAAAACCATCCCTAAACTGGGAAGGGGGGTGAGAAAGAAAAAATCCCACTAAGGATCAGCAACTCTTGAAGAAAATCTCCAGATGACTCAAAGCTACTGATAATCCAGATCCTTATTCAAGTCAAAAAAGAAAACTGCTGCTGCAAGTAAAAAACTGTTATCCCCATTGAAAAGAGATTTGTTGGATTCTCCCTCAGGTGATAACAGAACGGAAGGAGAGAGTTTCTGCCTACCAGGAGGATTCCCATGCAAACAGAGCCCAGACGCCTCCCACTTTCTTCTCACAGAACTGGTCACCCTTGTCTAAGCTCCTTTAGTCATCTGGTGTCTCACTGGGGAAGCACTATCTAGGACAAGGAAATCTGTAGGGATGCTGGCAAGAGTGGAAAGTGAATCTTGTGATCGAGAGCACCAGGGCTGGGCTGCTCAGAAGAATGATAATGAAATGGAGGAGCTCTGGTTTTAATGGGAGAGCAGGAAAGAGGAAGAAAGGCAGCAGGAGGAACAGACCTCTCTTGGTGGGGAGAGAGAGGAAAAGAGAGAGGAAGACAGAAATGCACTTTGCTTCACAGATACACAGGTCAATAACTGAACATGTAACAATGAAGTTTAAATTTAAACACCGAGGTTTGTTTTTTTTTTTCAACAATGGTCCTGTATTTGATAGTTCCAAACTAGGACCTCTCTTTGCTGATGCTGGAATAGATCCGAGATATTACAGGAAGAAGTTGGGTCTTCAGGTAAGTAGATTAACTTTCATGGAGTATGTAAGATTTTCCAGCCAATGTGAGGATTGGAAAAAGGCTTCTGTCGACATCCACGTTGCTTAGGAAGAGGAATAAAAATAGTCAAGAGGCTGTAGCAACTAAACCGAGCCCTGGAAAGTCAGCCCTAGACTTCTGAAATTAAAATAAGGAATACTGTTTGGAAAGCATTTCAATGGGAGAATTACAGGAATTTATAAAATGGAATCTATTTTCTTGTACTACAATCACACTGCTGCTGGAGCCTGCATCATACTTCGTGTTTTGCAACGTTGTGAATCTCTGCAGTCTTATGCACGGGTTAATAAAGTACAGCAGGATAAACTTACAAACTACTTAGGCAGCTTTACAGTTTAACCAACCCTGCTGACAGGGGAACAGGAAGGGGAAAACTCCTTTATTATTCACTCAGTGGACGGGAAAAAAAAGACTGTATGAGCTAGAACGAACATCCTTAAGGGCTCAGTAGAGACAGGCAAAATTCTTTTAAGCCACCTGCTTGATTATATCCTTTTTCTGAAGGACTTCTAATAGTCTCATTTTAAAGTCTGTTTGTCCTAATGTATTATGTATACAGTAAAGTCAGATGATGTCAAGGAAGATGACAGTCTTTCAACCTATCTACTTTCAACACTGCTAAGCTAACACCAGTGCCATGGATTTTTGTGGACCTGATGGATGTGTGAATCCATCTCCTAGTTTTGTGAAATAATTCTGCACCACAGAAAAAATAAGGCTACATCTCATTATCACTTACTGTTTATAAAGTATAAAGGCCCAGAGACACAAAAACCATACTTTTCATTTTCCCATCTCTTAGTTAAAATTTCAAGTGTCTGCCTTGAAAAACTAAACCACTCCAAATATTCCTGGGATTCTGGTTACATCAGTATCGAATAAACAAAGACTCTTAGCTGTTACTTTCAGATTTTCTCACTTTTTTAATCAATCTTTTCACCTTCGTAGCTACACTGAGCACTTTTAGTGCCCGTAAGAAACTTAAGGCTACGCTACAAAAACTGAAATGATTCCTGCAGGTTTTAAGGAAGAGCTGTCCTGTTTGAGGAACGCATACCTTCAGACTATCTAGCTATGAGCTGAACAATCTCATCTCAACATTCATTAAGTGTTCAGTAACCTGAAAAGCACTTACACTGCTCGTGTCTTATCTGCAGTAAGGAAAAGCAGAGCTCTGTTGTAATTCAGTGAACCTCAGCGATACCGTGCTACATGTGTATTTGTACAAAGGCTATCTACTTTCACGTACAAAAGAGTGATGAAATGCTACAAACTGAAAACTACAACCAAGGAGTCATTCAGGCACCAAACCAAGTTTTTAAGACTGTTCAATATACTAAAAATATCCAAAGCATCGGTTCTGTGCAGGACAGTTTTAGAGCATTCCTACCATCAGGGACTCTCCTTCTGTAAATTCCCCTCCAGCAACAACAACTTTGCCCTACTTTGAAGAGCACACGATGGCTAAGCAACCCTGTATTCTCTACCACCCCCAATCATTTTGGCCAGCCCAGGACAACGATGAATTCATACCGTGTGAACCAGACCTAAGATAGCGTGTCTTTCCTTGGATGAAAACAGAGCTCGGGTATGTTGGAGGATCTTGGTTGGCTCTTGATGCCACTAAAGTCACTGGTAGTTTGGTCACAGCCATCCCACTAAAAGCCATGACAGGATGAATTGCACCTCAGCTCAATAATCTTTCACATAATAACTTGAAGCGTGTCTGTTTAGCCGTTAAGCTCTGCCTAATTTAGAACAGCTATTGAAGGTTATTTTTGTTTTAACATACTGTTAGATCTCATGTTTTCCATATTTTGTAGTAACAACTTTCCATAACAGTTATCCTCTTTTCCTGTTACATTCATTTTATGAATCACAAGAAAAAGGGACATGGGACATTTCTAACTCACAGCACACACTTCAACCAAACATTTTATGCGGAGGTACATGTCAAGAACTATCTTATTGTGGACTTAATGATATGTAGTTAAAATGGTAAAGCTGGAAATGTAATGTAGAAGTTGCTACATGTTCTACAACCTTTCAGTTTTTAATATATGTTTAAAAGGGAAACCCAATTAAAATGTAGTAATTAACAGATTTGTAAAACTACTTAAGAATGCTACAATTTTTCTATTTTAAAAGTTGTTCTTTTCTTTAGTGACTGTATTCTAAAGGGGGTTTACTATTGATGAGACCACAGAATTGCAGCAGTCACTCTAAATCCCACTGGCACTGGTGATCACAGACTCACAGAATGGTGTGGGTTGGAAGGGCCCTCTGGAGATGCTCTGGTGCCACCCCCCTGCTCCATCCAGCAGGGTCACCCAGAGCAGGGGGC
>JANIJG010005621.1:0-23844 GCA_024611175.1 Megaceryle torquata
ATTCCAACACAGTAACTGAATCATATTACAATTTAAGAGAATTAATTACTTTTGCTGACATATACTTGAGCATCCTTTAGTATAAAAATCAGCTTCTATGATTTTTTAAGATTAAAATAAGAATGAAATTGAGAATACAAGTAGGATACAGGACCTACTGATTAAAGACTGATTATGGCAGCTTTGATTCCTTCAAATTACTTTTTCTAACTGCCTTGTCTCTGACCACCTTCTAGCAAAGATGATTGCACAAAGCAGTCTTCCTAGCCTTAATAAATTAGGATTCCTTCTGCAGTACTATCACAACGAATAAAATCAGTGGGACTACTAGAAGGGGAATGTATCAGCCTGTGTCGGTCAGGTGGGAGAATCTAATCCATGAGACTCCATTTATTTTTCTCCTTTCAATGTCTGATAATTGTTGGGTGCCATCACATTTATTCAAAGTGAGACTGGAGTTCCATGCTTTTTATTTGAAAAAACTATGAGGTATAAAGCAAGTGAAAACAAAAAGTCTACAGATACAGTAATTTTTATGTTAACTGAGTTTGGATTTTGGCATCAGACTACTCTTTTGATGAAGATATTACCATGATGCTACAATGTAAAACTGTAAGTTTCTTTGCTGCCTTTTACAGGTCCCACAGGACAGAAGTTGGCTGAGTTTATTCTTTTCCTTAAAAAAACCAAACCAAACCAAACCAAACCAAACCAACCAAACAAACAAAACCAACCAAACAAAAAAACCCCACAAAAAATGCAAAATACCAACAAATATGATTTAACTATTATGATTGGAAGCAAGACTTATAAAAATGATAAAGACAACATAATCTATAAGGTGATTTCAAATAGGCATGGAATAGTGATCATAGAGCTATGGCCTCTAGAAACATTGTGAAGGTATTTACACTCCATCTATAACAATTGTAAGTGTAGATGATTGTGATAGTGATGATGTAGATTTTACAACACATTAGAAATTTATCTCACTGAAAGTCCAGGTTTCCTTTACTTCTAATATATCTTGCAGAAGCAACTGCCCAAAGGCAAGCTGAATAAACACTATCCTAATGGAAAAATGCTAAACAATATCAGACTTTTTTAGTAGAGTTAGATTGTTAAATCTTTTCTAAAAGTGAGAAAACAAATATTCTTTTAATCCCTCAATTGCAAAATGCAACATTTTTGTTATTCTAAGAGAACAAAGATAATATGGGAGACTAGTTTTAAAAGGTGAATACTACTTAGAAAATTATTATCAGAATTCAGAAATATATTGTTTAAAATAATGACCTAATAAATTCTTCATGGTAGAAAAAATACTTTAAGTTTTTAAAAACTTCCTGAAGCAATACTGATAACCAATATAGAAACCCAGAAATTCACAGATTAAATGCTGTTCCACTGCTCTTAAAATTAAAGTTTACAGTACATAAAATTCTGATAAGTATGATAAGCTTTTTAGATAAATGTATTTGTTTACATAGTTCATCAACAGTGTAAATATTACAGGCATAAAACACTGTAAAAGATACTTGAAGTATTATAAGTATCTTTCAAGGAAATATTATTAAGCTAGAGATCTAATAATATTTCTTATAAAGATTTTGCCCTTCTCAGGTTGTTACACATAATTGTATAAAAAAGCAAATACAAGTACTTGCATATGCTTTATCAAACATTGATAGATATATTTTTTCTGTGTTTTGTTTTGTTTTGTTTTAAAGATACATTCTTAAGATTTATGACATGCATCATCTGTCATTGGTAGTGCTAGGAGTCCTTACAGTTTTGGACATTGAAGGTTTGTCTTTCCTGATTGTTTCGCAATTATTATCAGGAGAAAGTAGAATAAAAACTTCAAAAATCAGTTGCATTTTAGCAATTGATTTTTTACTATGAACAAATAATCAGCCATTAATCACAAAATCATACAATCATAGAATAATTTGGGTTGTAAGGGATCTTTAAAGGACATCTAGTCCAACCCCCCTGCAATGAGCAGGGACATCTTTAACTAGTTCAGGTTGCTCAGAGCCCAGTACAAGCTGACCAGGAATGTTTTCAGGGTTGGGGCTTTCAGGTTAAAACCATTATTTTGTATCTTATTGCTAGAGGCCTCATTAAAGAGTCTGTCCCCGTCCTTCTTATAAGCCCCTTTAAGTACTGAAAGACTGCAATAAGGTCTCCATGGAGCTTTCTCTTCTCCAGCCTCTTCTCTCAGGAGAGTTGTTCCAGCCATCTTATGACTTTTGTGGCCCTCCTCTGCACCCACTCCAGCAGGCCCATGTATTGCTTGTACTAAGAAATCCAGAGCCAGACAGAGTACTCCAGGTGGGGTCTCAACAAAGCAGAGTAAGGGGGAGAATCAGCTCCCTTGACCTCTTGGCCATGCTTCTTTTGATGCATCCCAGCACAGGGTTGGCCTTCTGCACTGTGAGTGCACATATCCAGTTCATGTCCAGCTTTTTATCCACCAGTATCCCCAAGTCCTTCTTTTCAGGGTTACTCTCAATATTATCATCCCCCAGCATCTATTGATCCAGGGGTTGCTTCAACCCAGGTGCTGAACCTTGAACTTGGCCTTGATGAGCCTCATGGGGTTCACACAGGCCCACTTTTCAAGCTTGTCAAAGTACCTCTGGATAACATACCATCCCTCTGTCTTGAATTACCTCCCTGTCCTCCATGTGTCTTAGCATAGCTTCTAGGAGCATCTGTTCCATGATCTTCCCAGGCACAGAGGTGAGGCTGACAGGTCAGTAGTTCCACAGATTGTTTTTTCTAGCCTTTTAAAAAATAGGTGCAATGTTTCTTTTTTCTTTTTTTTTTTTTTAGTCACTAGGGACTTCACCTGACTACCATGACTTTTCAAATATCATGGAGAGTGGCTTGGCAAACCACATCAGCCAGTTCCCTTGGGACTCTGGGATTCATCTCACCAGGTACCACAGACTTATATATGTTCAGGTTCCTCAGGTGGCCATTAACATGATCTTCTCTTATGGTGGGAGGGACTTTGCACCCCCATTCCCTGTCTTCTGGTCCATTCACTTGAGGGGTGTGGGAAGAGAGGCTCTAAGTGAAGTGAAGTAAAAAATGTTAGTACCTCAGCCTTCTCCTCATCCATTGTTACATTTGCCTGCTGTGTTCATATTGGGTATTTACTCTTTCTTTCTGGTTGACATACCTATGGAATTCCTTCTTATTATTCTTTGTGTCCCTTGCAATCTTCAGCTCCAGGCATGCCTTGGCCTTCCTCACCCCATCCTGACATAACCAGGCAGCATCCCTATTCTCTTCCCAAGATACCTGTCCCTGATTCCACACTGTGCATTTCCTTCTTGTCCTTGCTTGCTCTGTTCCGTAACCTCATCCCTAAGGGCCTTTTCCCAGGGAGTCCTAATTGACTTACTCCTTGAACAGATGTAATTATGCTTTGTTAAAATTCAGGGTCCTCATTTTACTCTGCCTTTTCCATATCCCTCATGATTGTGAACTCCACCAGTGTATGATCACTGGAGCCTAGAGTGCCTCTAATAATCAGTAGCTAAAATAAAGCTGACTGATTATTTGTTCATGGCAAAAATTAAAACTGTTTTTTGTATCCAACAGAGGGTTAGTACTGAGCTCCAGTTTAACAATAAGTACTTTTGGCCTGCCTAAGATTGGGTGCTGAGCCTACATAACTGTGCCTGATCTGGTTACCACGGCGTTCGTTGACAGTTCTGTTTTCATCGAATACATAACTATTCATAACAGTATCTTCTTAAAGAGCTTCACAAGAATTTGCTAAGAAAATTCGCTACCTGTTATATTCTGGTTTTTTTTTCCTTCTGCGGCCTTTCAGCTTAATAAGATGGCACTCTGCCTATCAACAGAGACAGACAATTCCAACTAAAAACCTACTACCTTATCCTACCTTATACTTTGACCTTGGATGAATTGCTGCAATACATAATATGGTTTATAGAGGGACACCTTCAATAATGTTTATTAAAGTATTTCTGTGTTTTTCCCATTGATCAATATAGAATTTTATAAAGCATTTCAGATATCCCTGATCTTTGTAGAGTAATATGTTCTACCTCTTTGAGATTTTCAGAAGAAAGCAGTCATGGGGCAAGCACTCTCTCATTTCATTACTTAAAAAAATTACACCTTGATTTTGTATATATCTTAATATTACAGCATTAATGTTGATAGAATTGCTTTTGAAAGATTAGAACAGGATCAATAAGGTGGCAGGAATATGCCACATAATGGCAGTTATATGATATACATCCTCTGTTGTACTTTCAGATAGCTGGGTTTAATATTATATACATAAATAAACAAAAGATGTTAATATGGATATATGCATATACAGAAGTGTTTACATGCTGCATAATTTAAATAATTACACATATATATGTCTCCTATGTGAACACATATGAACATTAGTGTACATCCCACCTCAAATCAAGTAAGAAACATACATATTGGAATTTTATAGGTACATAGATTCCTATATAATCAGTGAAGAGAAAATCTCCACAGGAAAAGCCAGATATTAAATGTGTTTTCTCTCTACTAACTTTATAAGGAGCTTAGGGCAACTAGAGTGCTTGTTCTAAGTGTCTTATTTTGATACTTAAACAGGTACCACTGCAGATATAGCAGATGGGTCAAGGCTAAAAAAAAAGAGAAAGGAGGTGTTTTGGCCATATCAGCTTTATTGTGAGAGATGATTTCTGTGCAGAAGAAAATGCTTCTTCATTCCTTTTTCTGATCCTTTACTTTTCTATATCCTTTGATTAAAGCCTTAGCCAGTGAAGGCTCAACATTTCAGGAATTTCAGTTCTATACTGCTCCAAAGTCCAGATGATTTAGAAAAGGCTTTTGATGGGAATCACTTATGAATGATTGTGACATTCTACCAATTGCCAGATAAAACTGTCAGCTTTGTTGAATATTTTCACACAGGTGATCAACATTGTATCAATAATAATGACAAAAAGTATAACAGTTGACAGCAATAGGAAAAAGGTTATGGTTGTTATGACAATTTTATTCATGTACAAATCTATTTTAAAAAAGAGAAAGATACATGACTGAGAACAAACATGAGTGCTCTATTCCCTAGATTAGCCTGGGACAATGGAAACCAATATAAGTTACATCTTTCTTCCCTGCTGTGGCCACTTCTGTTCAGGAAAGATATACCCCTAGAAAAAGGGAATAAAAGTTTCTCCACGAACCAGCACCTTAGGAAAGTTTCTAACTTATAAAGGCATTTAACACTATACATAACTTGCCAAGAGCTCTGACACTAATAAGCTGCTAAGGGAGTATGTTGAATTCACATACCCTTTGACAGTTTTAGTTGCAATAACTTCCTCTTCACTTTTAAGTCTGTTTTGGCTTTCGGAAGATTCCTTAATAAAAAGAAGAAATGAAAGCTGATCAAAGGTAAACATTCAAGGAAAGTTTTTCAGAAGCAGTTAGCCTGTATAATCCTGTCCCTGTATAAGGAACATTAGGCTGAGCTTCAATACTTCTGAAAGTCTTATCTTTAGCTCCCTCAGGAACTATGATGTCTTCCTGGTAGTCAGTATGATTATATGCCCAAAGGAAAATACAGGCCACTGACATGACGTGGTTAATATTTAAGCCTGGTTGTTGGAATCTAGATCATGCTATAATACAAATGAATAGGTTAGGGCAATGGGGATGTAACTATGAATAAAGTTCTGTACAAGTTCAGTAAATCCAAGTGAAAGTTTACAGCTGTGGCCTAAGGCTTCAGCAAATCTAACTAAGTAAAGAAAACTGTGCACTAAATCATACAACATTATACATCTAAGTGATTCATTCTATTAAAAAATTACTTATTTAAGCTATCTCTTGAGAGACTCCAGCACAAAGCCACAAAGATGATCAAGAGAGTGGAACATCTCCCTTATGAGGAAAGGCTGAAGGAGCTGGGTCTCTTTAGCTTGGAGAAGACTGAGGGGTGACCTCATTAATGTTTATAAATATATAAAGGGTGAGTGTTAGGAGGACAGAGACAGGCTCTTTTCAGTGATGTCCAGTGATAGGACAAGGGGCAATGGATGTCAACTGGAACATAGGAGGTTCCACAAAAACATTAGGAAAAACTTTTTCACTGTGAGGGTAACAGAGGACTGGAACAGGCTGCCCAGAAAGGTTGTGGAGTCGTCTCCTCTGGAAACTTTCAAAACCTGCCTGGACACATTCCTGTATGACCTACTCTAGGTGAACCTGCTCTGGCAGGGGAGTTGGACTAGATGATCTTTCAAGGCCACTTCCAACCCTAACATTCTGTGATTCTGTGAAATAGCTAATGTGTCTTAACATTTACAATTTAATTTAAATATCTGTTTTAAATAACTGCCACTTCCAAGCAAGGCAACATCACAGAAAAAATATGAAAGCAGCAGAGAAAGGAGAGAAACCAGTGATAGAGATTGAGTACATTCAAATGAGTTGAGAGAGATAACATAAAAAATAGTCACTTATGTATATCTATTGAGAAATAATGCTACAAGAGGAATACCAAAATCATGATACAATAACAGACTATCTTCCTGTTTTGAAGAGGTTGATCTGTATGACATTCTATATATAACCACAGATTGTAAGAGAGGCTTATAGATGCTAATGACCTCTCATGAGGAACAAGAAGAAAGAAAATGGAGACAAAAAAAAAAAAAAAAAAGTAGCTTTATTTAAATCAAGACCATTAAACTGACATTAAATAAAAATGCAAATGGCATCCACAGTTGTTGATATATTGATGTAAATAAGATTAATATGTATCTGAAAAACTTGGAAATAAATTTACCATTCTCACCATCTTTTTAAATGAAAGCAGTGTAGCTTTTTGTTTTCTTTTGTTTCTGCAAGACTGACAAGTAAGCAGGATCCTCTGAATTTATACACAATGACATCATTATTCTCAGAAAAGGTTCAACCTAACCAAAGTAATGGATATTATACATGTATATAAAGTTAAGGGTAATTAAGCCCCATTAGGGATTAGGTAAATGCTAAACTCTTGAACTTCTTGGCAGTAATTTTTCACATGACTAAAGATTTAAGAAATAAAATCACTGAGGTTTTATGGCATCACTATCCAATACACTGCTAAAAGCTCATTTCAACAGTTAGTTTCTAGTGAAATCCTTACCCCTAGCTACAGAAAAGATGTTAGGGTGTATACAGATCTAGTCTCTATGGACTTGTATTAAATAATCATTGGATAAAATACAAAACAAATATAAAGGCAGAGATGATAATATCATCTCATTCTATCCAAGAACTGTGCTAGCCATTAGATCAAAAAGGTCATAGCTAAACTTCTTCCTTTCTTGAGCTAATGAATTTAATTAATCCATAGTTTTATTATGCAATAAGAAACAGCCACAGAAGAATATGTCCACAAAAAGGAATAACCTGTAAAAAAAATCTGATAGAGAACAGGTTTGATTTCTTTGCTAACAGAAAAGAGGCATCTACAACATCTTAAATAGATATGGAGTAAAATAGATGTTTGGGATTTTTTTTAAGGAAGTGGTATGGGTTTTTTAACAGTGATTTAAAACAACAAAATACTTACATAGTATAAATTCTGGCCAAATGTACCTAATCATTTCCAAGATCAAGATGCATAAATTCTGAATAATATGTTTTTAGTATACATATTTCTGGTTTTGGACTATCCTGCTGATCAGATTAGTGACATTTCAATTCATGGTACTTATTGCTGAAAGTCCCCTTTCTGCATGCCTAACCATTTCATAGAATGGTTTGGATTGGAAGGAACATTTAAGGATCTAGTCCAACCCCCCTGCCATGGGCAGGGACTTCTTCAACTAGATCATGTCCTTACAGCCTCCTTTAAAGTATTGGAAGGCTACAAGAAAGTGTTCCTGGAGCCTGGGGGATGGGGGTAGAGCAGGGTGCTGAACAGACCAAGTCCTCTCCATCTTCAAAGGAGAGGTATCCCAGCCCTGTGATCATTTTTTGTTGCCCTCCTTCTTGGGATCTGCTACAATAAGTCCATGTCTTTCTTGTACTGAGAACTCAGGAGCTGGACACAGTGCTCCAGATGGGGTGTGACTAGAGGAAGAAAATCACCTTCCTCAATCTGTTGTCCACACTTTTTAGATGCAGCCCAGGATATTGGCTTTCTGGGCTGCAAGAGCATATTGCCACATATTATATACAGAATGTGATTGTAAAGCTTTGGATTCTGTAATGGGAGTCATGTACTTTAAATATAGTTACTCTGGTACTGAATGTTGAAATATTTAGGAGAAATATGTCTGTACATCTAAATAGTAGCTCAACATAAGTGATGCAGTGGATGAGTAATATGTTTAAAAGTGGATTTCATGAGGATCAGCATTCTGAATTGCTCATAGTTAATGAAAGAAAACACTAAGATTAAGAATATGCCGAAAATGTCTTTTACTGTCAAGATTAAGGTTATATCCATCGTAGCAAAATATTTTTCTCATGGAAATTCCTATTTGTCAGTAGAAATTAATCAGTAATTGAAAACCAATTTTATGAGGCTTCTGCATCTGCAGTGTGTTAGCTGGGTGGTTGCTTGTTTATCCTTTAGGATAGATTTTGTTGACCTACTGGACTGACCATCAGGCATGTTGTTCAAACGTATATGGAATATCAAGCATTTCTGCATTAGATACTGGAGGGCATTAAGCACCTGGAAGAGAATTTGTAATTAAGTTCTCTCTTTAGGAAAGGTTTGTTTTTTTCCTGAGGAAAAAAAAAAAAAGTGAAAAATAATAGTTCAGCTTCATCAAGCCTCATTAAAACTGGTTCAAAAACCAACCAATGAGCAGCATGGAATAATCAGGAGAATTTCTTCAAAAACATTTTTCTGTTCCAAACTACAGTATATTGTAGATGTGGCCTAAGGCAACTTAGCTTGAACTAAACCTTCCTCTGTAACAAAGGCAAGTGTTTCTGAGAAATTGTTTTCTGAACCTCAGTTCAAAACTCTTATGAACTATTGTTGCTACGGAACTGGAATTCATTATTACTTTTGTGAGTCTGTCCCTTAAAATCGGCATTTTAAATAATTTATTTTACTAATCTATTTAAGGAATTAAAGATTTCAGTAGCACAAGTGCCAAATTCTAGGCATGATTTCTGCATCCACTGATAAACCTGCTCTTGGCTTTCATGTGACAAGACAAAGCTCAAAAGTATGCTAGATAGCATATAATTGTGTTATATATAATATAGTAGTGTAAGATTGCAAGAAGAATACCTTAATTTACAAAAAAAAATATATTACATGTTGACAAAAAGAAGATATTAAATCAAATGTTAGATAAATTTGTTGTATGTTCTGTGACCTACAAGGGTGTAGGACATCATATGTTAATAAAATAATTGATAAATATTTATGTAATGAAAGATGTGATATTTTGTTTCATCAGAGTTTTCTTGTTTTTTAATGTTATATACATTTAAGACATTGAAACTTATGAAATAGAATTATTTTAACTGTCCATGCAGCACAGTTTTGATCAAAGTGCTATAGAATATTTCACTTATACCTCTAAACTATCCCATAGTAACTGAGCCTGTGGGTATGCAGTATTTAAATGTTCTTTCTTTACTTGAAAATTGTAAATGGAGAAATATGATAATATTTTGTCTTGTGTCTGAGAAAGTATTTATCTCAATAAATAATGATTTGATACTATACATATGCCAAATACTGGTTTAATTTGAATTCACTTTCAGTTTCTAATTAGACATCTGTTAAAGTCTGTAACAGGAAATCTAATAGAGTTGTGTTGTAATTTGTCAAAGTGAATAATGATTCAGTGTTAAAGTGTCCATAAATGGAGCATTTATGTGAATCATCATACAAGTTGAAATTAAGCTGGTTTGCTTTTATGAAAAATGTTTCCAACTTGTGTTATTATCACAAATATAAATCCAAAACACCCTAAAAAAAGAAGAAAGCAAATGCTAAAGTTTTTTTTTTTTTTTTTTTTTTTTTCCCATCATTCCCTAATTGGAACACTTAAGCTCAAAGTAACTGCCAAAACTAATGAAAAATTTCTTTCTTCCTTTCCTTCTTTCTTTCTTTCTTGCTTTTAATGAAAATATGCATAGAACTTTTAACTCTTCCCAAGTTGATGGGAAAATCTGTGAAATATCATTCATTATTTTGGATAATACTTAATGAGTTACACAAAAAATTATCTTGTACTGAACTTAATCATTCTGATGATTGAAGTGTAGGATGAATATTTTTTCCTATAGTCATTTACAACTTTTTAGAAAGTCAGCAGTAAGTCAATGTAGCAATTAAATATCACATCTGAGTTGAGCAAGTTTTTTTATTATCCTCAAGTTTAAAGTATTTTTCAGTGTTTGGCAGATCTGTGTCTTATTTTGATTTTGTTTGATTTTTAAAGAATATTCTGGACAATAAGGACAGAACATTTTCCTTGCCAAAATAAGCAAGCAAGTAAATAAATAAATGACTCATATGTGAGAGAAGTTACCATGGGTATTGTGAGCCTACTGATCGAACAATAATTTGTTGGGTGAAAAAAATGATGGCAATCTGTTTCCTCACTGTGCAGAGGAAGTCACTCATGTTCTGTCATGTGAAATTCCCTTCACACCTCTTAGAAGGCAGATGGTATAAAAGATCTTCTCCTGCTGCTCTAGGAAAAAACTGTGTTTTTCCAACAGTGTGTAGCCTGTGTGTGGCGATACCTTCTCTTACTTATCAAGTATATGGATAGTACAAAGTACTACAACTCTGTCCACAGTTCTCATGCATCTTAGCAGCATTTTAAGAGGCAGTGACCTTTAGAACTTGCAGTATAGTGTCTTTTTTGGTAATGGCAATTGTTTCTTATTAGCAAAAGAACAGAACAATTCACAGTTGTTTCCAATTCTGAAAGTTCATGGTGAATTAGAGAGAACAACAGTGTACAAGGTCAAAATTCCATCTGGTTTGTTTGAGAAAATTCCTTAATGTTAAGCATGAGATCAACAAGTTCCATTTTGTATTCAGTGTGCTTTGGAAGGTGTCGTACTTAGAGTAGTTTATAAAAATGTATGGCCTTGTAAAGTTCATGTATGCTTTCCAACATACTTGACTTAAAATAAACTAGAAAACATGAAAGTTAGAGGCTACAGATATTTTCATGGAAAGAAAGCAAAAATATTCCAATTCTAAAAGGAAAAAAATATTTTCTACTTTATTAACACTAATGAACATCTAAAATCCTCCATGTGCCTGAAAAAATTGTAATTCTTTGACAGCAGTGTATAGAAATTGCAGTACTTCTTTGGAGATTAATAAACATAATTATGTGCAACATAGAAAAAAAAGATGCTATATGATGCCTTAAAATTCACTCCAGAGAATAAAATATATTTAAGCACTTAAATACATGGAAATTGCATTTTGGAAACAGATGTAGAAAAACATCCTACTTGGTAGAATATTTCAAACTTTATTGCTAAAAAAATCCCAATTTAATTCTCATTTTCTAAGTATTTAATCACAGTTTACCAGATACTACTGTGAACACCTGTTATCACTCACTAAGTTACATGATGAGCATGAAACAGATGTTGAGACATTTTCCTTACTATTACAAATTACTGGAGACTTAAACTAGCTGTAGGCACTGAAATGTGAATTATTATCTTCACAGCAAATGCCTGAGTTAAACCACAGTATTTTCTACTCAATTAGGAAAATAACGTATTTTAAAACATTTTAAGAATTAAAACCAAAACAAACAAAACATAGACCTCACAAATCAAAGCAAAACTGAAATGGATGGTTGAAACTCTTCCAAGAAAATGGAAACTAAAAACATTCCTGCACTTTGAACATTGTGAATAGAGTTTTGTAATCCAGGGAGTAGAATTAAGGTAGTACCTAACCTGCATACTTTACAATACTTAGTTACCCCCAATGCTTTCTGATAAAACTGAACCCTGACAGCAGTATTAACTACTTTTCTTCTTGCTCTGTAGATGTTTCTCGCATACTGTATTATAGGTGGTTATGTACTTACAGAATCAAACTTGTGTAACAGCTCAGTTGTACTTAAGTGAAACCAAACAACTTAAAATAAAAAATCTACTTGCATGAATGGATTTTTTCACTGACAAATCTAATGTTAAGCATGGTGAAGTCATCCCACTGAAAAATTACACTTGAAGACAGAATGTAAAATTAGATTTGGATGTACCAGACTACCTAAGACTGTTACACCTTAGACAAATTCAGGATACATTTCCATGAGTCTCTGGAATGCAACTACACTAAGCTGAAAGGGAAAAACTAGACTGTTTGCATGATATGTGACATAAGGGGAAAGTACTGGCCCTTAGAAAATATTATCTGGAAAATGTTTACAAAATTAAAGGAAAATGAAACAGTCCTAAAACTTACAGATCATGTTCTTGCAGACATATGTACCCCATATATATAGCATCTGAACAAATCAGTTTGCTTCTGATAGGCCATGCTGAAGTAGTAGCAATCTGCTATATCTTGTTCTTTTACAAAGAGACCTGTGCCTGCTGCACCTGTCTAGACTATCAAGTTTTAATCTGACAGGCTGATAGTCACCATCCACTGCTGTATTTTCTGCAGAAATTCCTTATTAGGTAAAGCACACTGACTTTCCATTAGAGATGGATGATGTCCAAGTGTTTTAGGATTATTAAAACGTGTGTTTCTATTTTTTGAGTAAATACACTTGCAGATTTGCATGTGGTTCTTGAATCTAATATTAATTCTCTGTGACATTAGTTAAATTTTATCTCTTTCCATTTGCAAGTTAGTATAACCCTACTTCCTTTTTCCATGTGAAGTGTATAAGGAACTTCAGTAGGGATAGTCTTCTGATCATTATGCAATGGTTGTCATTGTAGACAATGACATCAATTGTATTGATATAAAAATTACTAAAAACTACTTAAAAAAAGTTAATAATAAATTACTTTTCACATGTTAGAAAGAACCGGACTAGAGGATGGAAGGCTATAACATAACTGAAGTTATAGTTACATAAGCATAGTCATATAGCAGGAACTACAGTTCCTAAGTTATACTATATCAAGATCAACTGAGCATTGATTCCTAGATCAGATGGACTAATATTAATTCTTTATGTACAGGTCTTGCATCCTGTAAAGCAGTTGGGTGACGTATCATTTGGGATAAGTCTGATGTTTCAGGTCTGTAACCAAGGAAAGGAACACTGAGCTGTGAACCTTTAGCATGATGTCACTAAATACCATGATAGAGATAGTGCTGTTAAACAAAAATAGGCCTTGATATGGACAGTGAGGTGGATTGAGAGCTGGTTGATTGACAGAGTTCAGAGGGTCATGATCAATGGTGCAGGGTTGAGTTAGAGAAATCTATCCAGTGGTGTTCCTCAGGGGTCAGTACTGGGTCTGGTCTTAACATATTCATCAATGACTACAGAAGGTTGCTGAGCCTCTCTCCATCATTTATCAACAGTCCTGGTTAACAGGGAAGGTCCCAGATGACTGAAGGCTCGCCAATGTGATGCCCATCTACAGTAAGGGCTGGAAAGATGGTCCAAGGAACTACAGGCCTGTCAGCCTGACCTTGGTGCCATGGAAGGTTAGGGAGTGTTCAGCTTGGGTGTGCTCACTCAGCACACTGAAGACAAACAGAGGATCAGGCCCAGACAGCATGGGTTCAGGAAAGGCAGGTGCTGCGTAACAATCCTGATCTCATTCTATGATAAGGTGACCTGCCTAGGGGATGAGGGAGGGGTTGTGAATGTTGTCTACCTGGACTTCAGTAAAACCTTTGACACTGTCTCCCACAGCATTCAGCTGGAGAAGTTGGTGGCTCATCACCTGGATGGGAGTACTCTTCACTGAGTTAAAAACTGTCTGGGTGTCTGAGCCCAGAGAGTTGTGGTGAATGGAGCTAAATCCATTTGGTGGCCAGTCACTAGTGGTATTCCCAAGGCCTCAGTTTTGAGGCCAGTCTTGTTTAATATGATTTAGATGAAGGGATCAAGTTCACCCTCAGCAAGTTTGTAGACAACACTAAATTGAGCAGAGGTGTCAATCTACTTGAGGGTAGGAAGGCTCAGCAGAGCGATCTGGGCAGGTTGACTTGATGGGCCAAGGCCAACTGTATGAGGTTTAACAAGGCCAAGTGCTGGGTCCTGCATTTTGGTCACAGCAACCCTAGGCTTGGGGAGGAGTGTCTGGAAAGCTGCATCCAGAAAAAGACCTGGGGGTGCTGGTGGACAGCCGTCTGAACATGAGCCAGCAGTGTGCCCAGGTGGCCAGGAAGGCAAACAGCATCCTGGCCTGTATCAAGAACAGTGTGTTCAGCAGTAGAGAAGTGATTGTGCTCTGTACTTGGCACTGGTGAGGCTGCAGCTTGAGTACTATGTTCAGTTTTGCGTGCTGCAGTAGAAAAAAGACATTGCGGTGATGGAATGAGTTCAAAGAAATGCAGTGAAGCTGGTGAAGGGTATGGAGAAAATGTCTTATGAGGTGCAGCTGAGGCACCCAGGGTTGTTTAGTCTAGAGAAGAGGAGACTGAGAGGAGGACTTATTGCTCTCTACAACGACCTGAAAGGATGCTGTAGTGATGTGGGTGTTGGCCTCTTCTCCCAGGTAACTAGTGATAGGACAAGAGGAAATGGGCTTAAGTTGCTCCAGGGCAGGTTTAGGTTGGATATTAGGAAAAATTTTTTTACTGAGAGAGCAGTGAGGCATTTGAACAGACTGTCCAGGGAGGTGGTGGAATCACTATCCCTGGAGGTGTTTGAAAATATCTAGATGTGGCACTTCAGAACATAGTTTAGTGTTCCTGATAATATTTAGTAGTCAGTTGGACTTGATGATCTTGAAGGTCATTTCCAACTTTAAAGATTCTATTATTCTGTAACCTAGGTGAGGCCACACAGTGTATCCTCAGAAAGTTTGCTGATGATACAAAATTGAAAGGAGTCTGACACACAAGAGGGCTGTGCTACCATCCAGCATGACTTGGACAGGCTGGAGTGTTGCACGTAGCGGAACTTAATGAGGTTCAATAATGGCAAATGTAGGGTCCTTCACCTGGGGAAGAACAACCCCATGCATCAATATAGGTTAGGGATAGACCTGCTGGAAAGCAGCCCTGAGGGGAAGAATCTTGGAGTCCTGGTGGACAATAAGTTAATCATGATGCAGCAATGTACCCTTGTGGCCAAGAAAGCCAATGGTATCCTGGAATGCATTGAGTGTGGTCATTAGGTAAAGGGAGGTCATTCTCCCCGCCCTATTATGCCCTGGTGAGTCCACATCTGGAATACTGTGTCCAGTTCTGGGTTCCACAGTTTAAGAGAGCCAGGGAACTACTAGAGAGAGTCTTGCAGAAGGCAGTGAAAGTGACTGGGGGACTGGAGCATCTCTGTTACAAGGAAAGGTAGAGAGAGCTGGAACTATTTAGCCTGGAGTAAAAACTGAGAGGAGACCTTATCAATGTATAAATATCTAAAGAGCTGGATTCTTTTCAGTGGCACCCAGTGACAAGACAAGAGGCAACAGGCACAAACTGGAGCACAGGAATTTTTATCTAAATATGAGGAAAAACTTCTTTACTCTGAGGGTAACAAAGCACTGGAACAGGCTGCCCAGGGAGGTTGTGGAGTCTCCTTCTCTGGAGATACTCAAAACCTGCCTGGATGCAATACTGTGTGGGGATTGAAATAGATGATCTCTAGAGATCACTTCCACCTCCAATGATCTATGATTTTGTGATGTTTAGGAACACAAATTGTTATTTATATCTTCTGTGAGAACCTGTTTCTTGCCAGGTGGTCCTATGGTTCTTTGTAAATGTAGGTGACAATATGGAGATGAATCTCACATGTAACTCTGGGTTCACGGGTTGACCCACCTGTTGTGATTCAAGACTCATTGTCTCTGCTTGGCTGAAGATCTCTATGGCCCTGAAGTAAGTGACGAGAGGGGGAGGATTGCATCACTCACTATAACTCTCCCTTTGGGTTCTTCTGTTTTCAAAAGTTGAGCAAGTGTAAATTACCCTGCAAGCAGGATATACACAATTCAACATCAAAGGACCAGAAATGAGGCCACCTAAGACTAACCAGCTACTGTAGAAAGCATTACTACACTCCACACTCAAGTGATAGTTGTAACACATCTTTTCTGACAGAAGTCATCAATCAGCAGTGTGAGAGTCAGCTTCTATTACACTTATGTCCCATATTTTAACATTAATTTTCTTAGTAAAATTAGCTGTGGTCACACACTATGCTTCATCAGATGAACCCCCTTGAATAAGAGTTAAATGATGGAGCATAATATAGTTGCCAAAATATATCTCTCTGGTGTTATCTGAAGATGTGTAAATTTAGATGCATGCCTGTCCTCTATCTGCAGTAGAGGTGTCTCTGGCAGGGACATGTGGATGTCTAGGATGCCTTAGAGTGTTTTAGGTGGCCCTAGGCACTGTGTTTAAGAAATTGATTTGTGTCCATGGTGTCCACTGCTTGCTGTAGGATTTGACTAGTCCACTACTAGGAGGTCACAATGAGTCTGTAGAGGAATCTACTCATGAAATATAATTTTGCTTTATAGGTTTTATAAACATGTACTTAGGGTTGCAGCTACTTACTTCAGGCCCTGAATTTCATGCTTTTCACAGAAAAAAAAAAGATTCCAAGCCAAGTAAACTTAGGTCCTAAAACTCTTCTGTCACACGTGTTCCTTCAGAAATTTTAACATATGGTGGGCCATATTTGAAGTCCTCAATTGGAAAGTCAGAACTTACCACGTTTTAGGAGTCCATTCTTTTAGTGAGAGAATCTGTGACAGTCCCCTGGCAATTTTGGACTCCTACAAGGCAGTAAGAAATCATTTGGTGTGATGAAGTCCTTTGGAGGCATGCTGGGTCTCAAAGGCTGCAATGCTTTCTTTCAAAGTAGTTCCTTAGTTCTGGGAAAACATTTATTTGGTTGTCTCTGAACATTGGCTCTGAACATAGCATCTTCCACAGGATTACTGTTTAATTGTTTGGAAAAGACTCTTTTATAATGTAAGACCCTGTAAAATTATTGGGACAGAAGGAACTGAGGTTATTATGACCTAAATTTCAGTTTGCTCTCTCTCATGGGAATAGGCTGGCACGAGGAACAGGAAGGGAGATTTTCCTTCTGTAAGAATCTTCAGGGCATCAGCATACAGAATCTCCAGGGTGAGAGTGTATGTATGTACCCTGAACTATGCTTCCTCTTACATACACCCTTATGAATATCACATGACTTTCAAATATACCCTAAATTTTTGCAAGGTTAAAGTTGAGAGCTAATTTCAGCCAGCTTGTTGAACAGGATGAACTCCAACATTAAGATGATGGCACCAGTAATGTATGTTTATCTGATAACCAGGACGGTTTGTTTACTAAGGATAAGTTGTTATTCTATCCAAAATGATTTAAGTAAGGTGGGATTATTCAGGTCCTAAACATCAGGTTCTAGCTTGCCACCATTGTGATTAACAGCTCCAGAGAGGAAGCTTAAGTGCCTAATGGTGTTAGCAGTCATTTTTTTTCAAGGCAAGTAGCAACAGAACATGACACACAGCGTCTGAGTCCCCATGGTCAGAGAATGAAGTCGCTGGATAAGAACCATATCTAGGTGTTCATAAACTCCCTTTTTATACTTTTAATGAAGCATAAATACTAAACAAGCCCTTTCTAAATTCTGCCAACAGGAATGAATCCCTTACATACTCATGCACAGTAAAACAAGTACACTCAATCTCTTCTCTGCATACATATAAATTAGACTTTTGGCTTTGTTTCTGCAGTTCCATTAACCTTTGTGAGGGTATTTTCCTTCACCAATTAATTCAAGAATGTAGTGATTTGACCCTGGCTGGTAGCTAAGCCCTACACAGCTACTCACTAAATCCCCCTACTCCCAGCAGGATGGGCAGAGAGAATAGGAAGAGCAAAAGATCCCAAAATCTGTGGGTCAAGATAAAAATAGCTTAATAATGAAGGAAAAAGGAAGAGGAAAGAAAGGAGAAAACCAAACAAAGCAAGTGATACAAAAGAAATCACTCACCACTTATCACAGTAGACTGGTGGCCAGCCAGTCCCTAAGCTACCTACTCAAAACCCTCCTGCTGTATTTTTATAGCTGAAGATGAATCTGTATTGCCTGGAGTATCCCCTTTAGCTATTTTGTGTCAGTTGTCCTGTTCCCTCTTTGCTTTTTGTGCACCCCAAGCCTACTCCCTGTGGGGCAGTGTGATAAGCAGAGAAAGCCTTTATGCTGTGTAAACACTGCTCAGCAACAGCTAAAATTTCCGTGTTATTAACACTGTTTTGATTACAAACCCAAAACATTTCACTGTAATGGGCTTCTATGAAGAAAATTAACTCCATCCCAGACAGACCCAGCACAAAGAAGAAAAGGTAGATGTGACCTTCTATGTACAACTAGTCAAAGTTGTACTTAGGGGTGACTCAATACAAAAATCCTGAAAGCCAACACAGCAGGCTGTAAGCAAAGCAGGGTGTTTGTGTAGCACATTGTTGACAGCTTCTTCACACAAGGGATTAAGAAACTGACAAAGGGAGACACTGCTGGAACTGATTCTTACAAAAAAAGAACCAGTTAGGAAAATGAAAACTAGAGTCAGTATTGGCTAAAGTGACCATAGAATGATGTAGTTAAGGATCCTGAGAGGAGGAAGCATAGCAAATAGCAGACTCACAACCCTGGACTTCAAGAGAGTAGACTTTTTATGGACTTTTATAGCCTTTTTATGGACTGGCTTGGAAGAATACCAGGGGAGAGGGTTTTGGAGAGAAAAAATGGTTAGGAGAACTGGCTGATTTTCAAGTATCACCTCAAAGCTCAAGAACAGTTGATCTCAATGTGCAGGAAAGTGAGCATCTGTTCAACATTTTCATTAATGGTCTGGATGAAGGGACAGAATGCACCCTCAGCAGGTCTGCAGATTATACACAACTAGGAGGAGTGTCTAATAGACCAAATGATTGTGCTGCCCTTCAGAAGGACCTCAACAGGCTTGAGAAATAGGCCAAGAGGAACCTTGGGAAATTCAACAGTTGCAAATGTGAACTCCTGCCTCTGGGGAAGAATAAACTCATGCACTGGCACAAGTTGAGGGCTGGCTGATTGGAAAGGAGCTTTGAGAAAAGGACCTGAGGTTATAGCACATAGCAAGTTGAACATGAGCCAGCAATGGGCCTTTGCAGCAAAGAAGAGCAACAGCTCTAGGAATGCCATCAGATCAAGGATGGTGATTCTTCCTCTCTACTAAGCCCTGATGAGACACATCTGGATTACTGTGCTAAATTATGGGCTCCCCACTACATGACAATCATGGACATGCTGGAGCAAGTCCATCAAAGGATAACAAAGATGATAAAATATTAGCCCATCAGTCATATGTGGAGAGGCTGAGAGAGCTGGAGCTGTTCAGCCTGAAGAAGAGAAGAATCAATGGGAGCACACACCAAATCAGTGTGTATAAATGTCTGATGGGGTGGAGTAAAGAAGACAAAATCAAACTCTTGTCAAAGGTATCCAGTGACAGGACAAGAAACAATAGTCATAAATCAATCTGTGGGAAATTCTGTTTAAATATAAAAGAAAAAAAAATCACAATGGGTTTAGTCAAACCCTGGAACAGGTTGCTCAGAGAAGTCGTTGTAATCTCCATCCCTGGAGCCAGTAAAACCTACCTGGATACAATGGCTGTCCAGCAGCATGAGCAGCCTACCCTATCTAAGCTTCCTCTGGCCAGGCAAGTTGGACTAGATGATCTCCAGAGGTCCTTTCCAACCTCATTGAATTTATGACTCTCATTAGTTTACAACAGAGTTAAGTATGTATAGTGGTAGTCTGTTCTTAAGCCTAAGAACTAACTTTCTGTGAAATAAAGTATAAATTTCTTGCATCTACTGTCCTTCTATGCCTTGTTGAAACTTCTGCTTCTTCGGACTTGAACACTTCAGGAAGCTTTCAGTCCTCAGCCATCTATCCAAAGAAGATGACTACTCATTTCCCTAGGGGAGGGAGAAGTGTGCAAAAGGTTCCATGAATACCTACAGAGAAAAGGAAGTATAACATTCAAAATATAAGAATAAATACTTATTTATATAAAGCACCCACAAAAACACAGGCCAGTATTGATTCCCTCTCCCTAAAAGACTTAGTCTGAAGGATAAAAACACACTGAACAAAGTGAGTGGGATTTAACCATAGTCTAACAGCCAAATTTAGGCAAGTTTAGGGTGTCTGTCAAAGTGAGGGTCCATATCTTGAGTCAGACACCCAAACTTCTAGGAGGCAGCACAGCTCAGATATGTGAATGTAGGCTGAGATGTGTCAGAACAGCACATTTCACTCTGAGCCTTAATATGCCTAATTTAGGTATTTTTAAAAGTTAAATAAATGGTGTGGGTTTTGCCACTGGTTTCTGGCTGTGATCCAAGCATATAAAAGTGCAACTTCCTTTTCTCAGAGTCCTAGTCATGTGTTTACCTTTCAATCATTATCACATTTTTATAGATGTTAACAACAAGTTGACAAACCAACCAGCTAGGTGAATAATATGTAGGATGCTCTGCAGCCTGCAGGAATACCATGTTTACAGAATGCATACAGATGTATTCACAGACGCAATGTGTGACGTGTGTATGTGAGGTGTTGTATGAGAGTAGGGAAATGTCCTGTGATGCCTTATACTGTTGGAAGTGAAATGGTTTAAAAGACTGGATGGGAAATGTTAAACTATCTCTTCTACTGTTCATATTGTTTGTAGGGAGCAAAAAATTTTCATAATTGCTTTTTGATTTTCTCCTGAAGGAAGCTTTCTAGTTTACTAAAAATGTACAGGAAAAAACAAGCATAAGCCCAGGGCAGAGGACCTAGGGACCAGAGCTCTAGAGTGAAAAACAGAGTGACTACATTGACAATATAAACACACCTAAAATCTGTTGCCAGTCATTTCATTACTCCCTTGTAATGAATCAAGTCCAGTGAATAAAACAATACATGACTTCAGTAGTAGCTTTTGTATCTGTCCCTTTACTATCTGATCACTGAACATACTGAAAAGCAAAGACATAATCACAAAGAAAAAATACATTTCACAGATAACACAGCAACAATCAAAGGAAACTAGTGAGTAGGCCCCTCAGGACAATTTACATTTACATAGATGAGCAAACAAAGGAACATGGATGAGAGAAAACCAGTACTTGAATATACATGAAAGAAAACCTACTTGATACCTGTTTAGGAAACAGTTCTTGTTAGTTCCTTTTCTGGTAAAGCATTGTTTTACTTGTACTTTGTAAGTAAACATTCTCAAGCTAAGTGTAACTGTACTTAAGTCCTGCTGGCCCCCATCAAACCTCCCCTGACTGTGAGAGGAAATATTTGCATGAAGGAAAAGTGCTGTTATGGAGACACCTACATAGTCCACCATGGCCTAAAGGCCCACTTAGCAGCAACTGTCAAGTATGTGAGTGTAACCAGGGAGGTGTGCATGCATGGTTGCACAAAACTGTCTGAGAGAGTTTGTGCCGGAAATTATCATGTTAGAGAGGAAGATGAGCATCATCAGGATTAAACAGCAAACAGGAAACGACAGTTCTGAAGAGGTCAGTCTTACGTATGAAGGAAGCATGGATGTTTGTGGTATAGGGAGAGACACTGGAGAGGAAACAGCAGCTGTCAGAGGGGGTCTGTCCATACCAACAGTGTCCCCGGGGCACCCTGACACCTGCCCAGACCAGGCAGTGCAGCCTCCCTGTGCTGTACTGGGAGCAGCCTGCGCCCAGCAGTGAGTTGGCAGAGCAGGGGCAGCACAGAGACCCCACCTTGGGTACAGGGACATCTCTCAAGATGCCTCTTCACCATCAGGTACATCAGGAGTGCCAGAGTGACATGCAAAAGTGGGGAAGGGGTGATGGTAAACCTTACACCTAGGTGTTGTATGTTTGTATGTGTGTGTGTATGTTCCAAGGCTACAACTTTATAAGATTAGCCCTGCAAGGCTGCTTATAATTTTGTGGGTGTTTATTAGCATCTTCTAATGTGCCTATAATTGTGATTTATCTTTTGTATTAAGCATGTTGATTCTTAATATATGGTTAATCGATTGCCAGTTAACTACATGTCATTAATTAACCAATAGACTGTGACAGTCCTGATTTCATTTAAACCACGTAAGTTGAGCAGTTTTTCCTTGTGATAGGATAGTAAAAATAATTAACCACATTCTCAAAAGGACATGGTCTTTAAATGCTCTCTGATAAAAAAAGCAACTTTCTGGTGCTGCTTGCTAACTGCATCAATAAAATGTGTGATAGGATGCACTGTTTTTAAAACGTCTGAATGGGCTTTATAGTCTTATTGTCTTCAAATCCTTAACTGAGAATTTACTTTTTGTCAGATTTCCTTGCAGCTTCTGGAGCTTGATGATGTTCTAGAAATTATTAGTTCTCTGAAATAATCTCTACTCGGTTTACATCTTAAAAAAATAAAATAAAATAAAAAAAATTAAAAATCACTGGTTTCAGCTTCCTAGCTTTTTACCCTTCATGTCAGAATATAGATTTACAGTAGAGGTAACTGTACATGTCTACCTTCTGCCTGTACCCTTGTTTTCCCTGTCCCCTTTGAAGTGGATCATTGTAGACAGATGTGATATACTCCTCTTGGACACAATTTGTATAGAGCAAAATGTACATTGTAGCAAATTATATGCATATCAAATACAGTTGCAGGCCCAAAGGTTGTTTGCCACCTGCAGCTCTGTGAGCTCTGCAACACTTAGGAATGGTAAAAAATCCAAATCTAGAGGATTATTTTCTTAAGAGGACTGGGAAATCTGAAGTGAAGGATGCAGCACAAAATATCATTGTTGGAAAAAAAAAAAATTGATAGGGCATTCATACTGAGACAACATTCAGAAGAACAATATTTGGGATGACAGTATGTGGGTCCTGAAATTCTGGGGCTGTTAAAAAATGGACTTTTCTCTATACACAATCTTTATATCGTGGTTACCCATATTCTAATATATTTTTTAACAGTGTGATTGGATAAACCCCAGTACAGTAAGTGATTTACAGCATGACATATAATTTAAATTATGTTATCTATGTTTGTATCTGGTGCAATGACTTTTAGGCCTATCACACTTGCCACTCTAATGTAATATTCCCACTGTCTTCATCTGCTATATAACACTTTGAATTACATGGGGAAAAATAGCAAGGTTTTATTTCAAAATAGCCCTATGTTAAGGCCTCAGATGTGCCTTTCAGAATCCATTTGTATTTTTTCTTACCCAGAAGTGAAAACTCCATACCACCATTGCTTGTAGGTAGAATTCATATAAAGTATCTTTTAAAACAAGTGTAAAAAGCACCACTTACTATCTCCCCCTGAACCAGTTTGATGTTTGCTAAACCATTCATCTTTGAGAGGTAAGTTACTTCATCCATTTTTTTAATTGCCCTTTGGAAGTGCCGGTCACTTCATTTTGATTGAAATGGGGCTTTAACTAATAAACCCCTTCCTTTAGCCTCTAAGTGAGATGGAATCTAGGCGGAGAATTTGAGTAATATATATTTATCTATGGGCAGTCTATAAACTGGACAAATCACAGAATCACAGAATGGTTTGGGTTGGAAGGGACCTTTCAAGATCATCTAGTCCAACCCCCCTGCAGGGAGCAGGGACATCTGCA
>JANIJG010005622.1:0-16260 GCA_024611175.1 Megaceryle torquata
GCCTGCGCGGAGGCACGGGCTAAAGCGAGCGATTAATTCAAGATGGCGCCCGGCGCCCTCCGCCTCTCCCCCCCCCCCCCCCCCCCCAGTTCCCCCCCCCCCCCCCCCCGAGGGTGACCCGTGCTCGGCTGTTGATTACACCGTGGTTAATCCTCACGGTGTCACTGGCTGTGCTGGAGCCAGTGCTGGGCTGGTAGCAGGCAGTCCAGGTTACAATTTTCAGACACAGTCTTCAGAGCTGTTAACTGAACACAGACTATTAAGCAGCTGAATATGCACCTAGTACCTGGCATGATATGTGTTGCACTACATGCTACAGCCCCCCGTTTCTTGTTTCACCACAACAGTCCAAGAAGGTGAGACTCCAGCAGCTTGGAGGAATTTTAACAAAGGGAAAACGTACCTGGAATTTGCAATTTGGTCCCTCAGGGGAAGCAGGACCTAAGTGGGATTTTAATCAAGTCCGGTCCCAACCCGGGAGGGAACACTGTGTATATTAAAAAAGAACCCTCCTGCTGTCGCCTGGTCCCTGGGTGCAGTGTTTGCATGGCTGAGAGGAGAATGACAAAGCAGCAGCTCGGATGTGCACGGAGGTGGGGGTGAAACCAGAGGGGAAATACATCTGCCATGAGCAGAAGGATGGACCAGATGACCTCCAGAAGCATCTTCCAGCCCGACTGTGCTGGATGGGGAGATCTTGCCAGAGGAAAGGCAGAGTCATCTACAGAGAGGGGGGTGGAAGGTTATTACAAGACGGGAGCAAACCAGGAACAGAAATAGTGAAAGGTGGGAGGTGAGAGTGGCCTTTCAGCTGGAGGAGCGAGCACCAGGGCTATAGAAGAGTCATGGAGAGCAGCAAAAGAAAAGAGCTTCCCCTTGGTCCAAGAGGTGTCCAAGGGGCAAGACTTTTGTGAATGACACCAAAACTATTAATCTTGTGACCGGCTGCATTGAATTGCTTGGCACAGACCTGACCCTGGAGTCCGTGTGTTATTATTTGCTCCACATTGCTAAGCACCAAAGCCCTGGGGCTCCAAAGGCAAGGACAGAATTCTCTCTGGGACACAAGAGGGCTGTTTATCTGTGAGCTGATTGATACCTGGCTTTTGTAAACTGCTCTTGAGAGGGCAATTCCAGGAGACCCTTGCAGTGTCTCAGGGGTGAGAAAGGGATTAAGGGAGAGAGACTTATGGGTTGGAAAAGTAAATATAATAAAAATAAAAGGAAATATACACAAATCTATACATACCCAGTATCAAACCCACCCCCTGTCCCCCCAGTAGCAATTGTATCACCATCACCACTGATGCTGTGGAGCAGAAACTGGGAAGTCCCAGACTGGACCCAGTGGCAAATGGGAACTGGTTTCAAGAACACATGGATCAGGACAGAAGGCAGAAGAGAGACAGAGACCTTCCTCCTCGGATGCCGGCCACTGAAGAAGAGACTTGACCCCATTGATCCCTCAACTTTATACCGAATAAGCTGTACATGGGATGGGCTCTCTCACTGGTCAGTTTGGGGTCATCTGTCCTGGCTGCCCCTCCCACAGGTGCCACCTCTTCCTGACCGCACCCCAACGTGGGACACAAGGTTGAGCAGTGACCTGGGTCTGCACAGGAGCAAGTCTCAAGCAAGAGCCTCTCTGCCCACCCCAGCCCTTGGCAGTGACTCTGAACACGGCGCGTTGTCACTGCTGGAAGCAGAGACTGTCCGTGAAAAGCTGCCCTGAGCTCCAGAAAGAGCCGTTAGTCAGGAGAGACTGCGTGAGGGCTGAAACCACTGAGCAGAATTAGTTCTGTTCTAGCTCAGAGCAGGACAGGGGGAGTCAGTAGTGGAGGCAGTAGACATGCATCCCACCAGAGCCCTGCTGCCGTGTTTTAACCAACAACCCCCTCCTTCCATCCCCTCATCCCACCGGCCAGCCCCAAAGGCTGCAGCCCCGAGCTCTGCATGGAGCCCAAAACAGCTGGCGCAGCGCTGGGCAGTGGGGAGCAGTGATGGGGAGAGGGGCTGGAAAGTGCCTGCTGGGAGGGGATCCTTCCAAACTGGGACCCCTTAGTGGGGGGGGCAGCATGACGGGCAGCAGCCAGAGCCCCGCAGCTCCATCTCAGCCTTGTTCAGCTCAGGGCTTTCTCCAAATACACACATTAGGTTTTTTTTCCTCCACCTGTGACATAAGAATTAAATCACAAAGCCTGCCCTGCAAGCTGCCCCCAGGGCTGGAGCACGGGCAGCTGAACTGCTAAACAGTCAGCGACGTGACTATAAAACCCACTCAAATTAACGAGGCAAGGTCCTGAGCTTAGCGGGAAGAGGAGCCGCGCGTTCGTCCCCGGCTGTGAGCGCATCCCACTCTGCAACAGGGCTGTTGGTGCAATACTGAGTCATGAAGCGGGACCATGATGACAAAAATACTGCTAATGGCTGACAAATTACCCCAAAATGCTCTGGATTTTTAAAGCACAGCAAGACAAACAAAACTTGGAGCAGTTTAGCTGCGCGTGAATTAGCTGCCTCCCAGAGAAAACCAGTTTCATCAGAGACTCGTTAAAAACCCACTAAAAACATTAATACTATAAACATCCTCTCTGTGGCATAAATTTTGCATGTTTCCAGATGTATTTTTATTATTATTATGCCCATCTGATGGGAGGAGGAAGTGAGGCACGGCTATTAGGATTATTTTGCCCCAGAGATCACAGCAAATAGTAACCAAGAGGTACTAAACCCATCCTATCTTCCCCCGTCCCCAGCCTGTGCTGCACCAGGCTGCCAAGTCTAAAACCCTCTATCTGATTCTATTCAATCTTCATTGAAGCAAAACACTCCCTGATTTCAAGATCTAGTGCTGAGTGATCCAGGAAGCCAATAGCTGTGATTCCTGCGACTGCCCGTTTACCCACGAAATAGAGCTGGGTGAGCAGAAAGGACGTGGCAAGAAACTCTGCTTGGCTTTTAAGCCCTTGGACCTCCTGGGAAGCATTTACAGAGCTCCTCCAGCATTGGCCAGCACCAGACTGTCAGAAATTATTGAGTGCATCTCAATGTAAACGTATTTCAGCATATGGCTGTTCCGAGCTGCTGAACGCAAGGTGGTGGGGCTATCGCTGCCTTTGCTCTGACGTCCTCAACCTCGTCCGTAACCCTGACACCCTGGAGCTCAGAGCACTGAGCAGTCACAGCTCTGTGGTAACAGGGCAGTGAGCCAGAGAGGGCTGAGGTCTCCCAGGGGAGAAGGACCCTTGGAAGGAGAGATGCACAGGGAAGGGAAGAACCAGGCAGCAGGAGCCTTGTCCCCCTAAGCTGGGCTCTGCCACCCCCTCATTAACAGCAGGAGAGACGGGGAGCAACCAAACACCTCAACCCCTCTGCAGGGAACGGGCATTATTTCAGCACTTCTGACTCTCACATCATCATTAACTTTGCTCCCCCCACCCCTTGGTCCCTCTTTACGAGTTGATATAAAATGAGGAGATACAACAATGGATGAGCAGATAAAGGGCTCCCGGTGTGTAATGGGCTGTACATGTCAACGGCAGCAGCGCTGACCTTGGCTGGACCTCCAAAGAGAAGTCCACAGTTTCCTTCTTTTTTTATTCAGCCACAGAGGTTCACCCCCAGGTTCAATCAGCAGCCTACTTTGGCACAGTCCCTTTCCAGGACACCTGAAAAGGATGCAGGAGCACGTATCAAAAATTTAATTTCTGCTTTCTCTATGATCTTGCCTCTGTTACTTGAAGTTGCTATTAAGCTACCCTAATTATTTTTTAAAAATCCAATAAAGACATCTAATACATGTAATTTTACCATAATGTATTGGGAATAATATGTAGTTTAGTGATATTACCAGTGCTAAAATAAATGGTGCTACTCACAAAGCTCTGAGCTTTTATTTTCATCATTAGCCCCAAAGAACAGGTCTTGGTCTATTTATAATTCTTCATTAGGATCATTACAGCTGATTCTCTTCTCTCCTTTGTGAGCTGTGGAACAACCACAGCATTTTGCTTCTGTTGAGTTCTTGGGGGTGTGTGATGCGAGACAGATGGAAATAGGTGTGAAAGGTGGTGAGGGGCCGTGGGGCAGCCACACGTGCCAAAGCCTTGTGAGGGAGACACAGACAGAGCTTTTCCTATGGCCACCAGATCTGTGGCCAGGCCCTGGCCTTTTGCATGAGTGAAGGAATCCAGTCTGAAGCCGCGAGAGCTGAAGAGAGCTAAAGTGGTGTGGCTTTAGGCGACCCGCTAACGAGCGCAGCGGCCGCAGCTCCGCAGCCCCAATGCGCAGGCGCCGCAGCCAACACCGACTGCGCCCGGTACGGGTGACAGTGAAGGTCAGCGCCCACATGTGCAGTAAAAGGAGGATTAAAAAGATGTCTCTACTCAAATAATCCCTCAGTTAACAGCAGCATTAGCCCGGACATGTCTGCCCACCCTTTCGACTCAGGTGACTGGCCGGGAGTGCCTTGCCCAGGCTCTGGGACAGGGCAGGGGGGAGGCTGCTGGAACTCCCGTGCCTGCTGTGACAGCCCACTCCGTGGGATGAGCTGCTCCCAGCCCCTGCACGAAGCACCGACTGGTTCCCAGTGCTGAATGTGGGTATGTGGTCACACTTGCGTGAGTTTCAGCGCGTGGGTCACTCTGTGACAGCATGTGCTCACCTCAGTGTTTTTGACCAAATGTTCCCACTTGACCAGCGCCGGGATGCTCTGGGTGAAGTGGCGAAGGAGAGGAGCAGCTGGGGAGCAGCCCCTGACACTGGGTAGCCTTCAACTTAGGAGAACAGACACTGAAATAAATTCACTCCTATAGCCAGAGACCCCTCAGCATCTCCCAGCTCTTGCAGGAGAGGCATGGAATCCTTCTGCCCTTGCTTTGGGCAGTGAAACCTCA
The DNA here is from genome assembly GCA_024611175.1 of Megaceryle torquata. Classification (NCBI taxonomy): domain Eukaryota; kingdom Metazoa; phylum Chordata; class Aves; order Coraciiformes; family Cerylidae; genus Megaceryle; species Megaceryle torquata. Next base: position 4,896 of record JANIJG010005622.1, read on the forward strand.
CACAGCAGGTGCCACCACCCCAGCAAGGTCATCCTTGAATTGTCACTGGTGTCCATACTTGTGGGAAGAAAACATCAAAAAAACCCCAAAATACAGGAAAAAAACCCTCAAATTAAACCAAACCCAACAGGCCTCTCTTCTTTCACAGTAATATTGTTATTTAAAGGAAAACTTGTCCCTTTAACCAAAGCAGCCCCAAGGTCTAGCCTCCTAAAACGCACAAGTCCAGACACCTTCAGCTGTACATCCTCCTCTGCCCAAACATCTCCACCTTTCCCTCCAGCTTCACGTCCTACTTAGACTGTTCTCCTCACCTGAATTTTGCCCCACACAGCTACTGCCACACTTGTCACTACATTGCAATTTAGCTCTCTAAGCTGTCCACAAATCTAATTATCTACAGAAATTATTCCAGTCCTCGCCAGCCTCCTCGTGCATTTTTGCAGATTTTAGCCAACAGAAAAGACTGAAGGTTTTTCCCACATAATTTCAAGAGTTTTTAATCACTCCCAGCTTTGTGTCGTGTCTTATACCTCCCTTTACATCCAGGGCAAGCCACACTGACCAGGAAACACTCCCCAGCTGCTTCGTGCTGCTTGTCACGCCCGCGCTGCCGCACAGCGTTACTGCTCTTTTGCTCACAAGCATTTGTATTTCTCCAGCACTAGGCTGAGAGATAAATTCAGCCAACAACACAGAACTAAAAACTGGCAGTTTAATTGCAGCTGTAGAGAGTAACGCCCCACCAAACAAAACAGGAGCGAGAACATTTCCCTCTCCTCCCCCCGGTGTACCAGGCAGTTGCTACTGTGGCTGCCTGCCCTGTCCTACAGAGACCGGGTGTGCAGAGAGCAGGCAGCTTTACAGCTGCCTTGGACCTTCAGTGACACGTCCAGCCACATCTGCAGCATCCTCCCCTCTCCTGTTGACCTCCTTGGACTGATAGGACAGACAAAGCACTGTGGAGAGCACGTTGCTTACACCACTCTGGGCACCTTTTCTGAAGGCGCTGCTGGCTCCTCGCTCTGGCACTGGTGTGGGGCAGGCAGTACCGGGTCGGTACTGGGTACCACACCAGGGCCAACTGGTAAAAGGCACTTTAGGTTTCTGACTTCAACATACCCAAGCTTAACAAAAAAAATGAATAAAACAAAATAACCCAATGAAACAAAAAGACCAGCTTTTCTTTTCTATCAGGGTAGGTCCATCAGCTTTGTAGTCTCGCCCATCACTATGGTATCCACACTTCCAGTGGTTCCTGTATGTTTGAAGTTAATTAAGTACTAAGTGTTATACCAGGACCTGGATGCTGAACCCAGCTTCAATAAATTAAATGGAATTTGCTCCTTTGGGTGGTCTCTTCATCAAATACTGTATCAGTTTCTAACACCAGAGTGAAATACCAAGCTGCTCTGGCTTGCGGGGCAGCAAGCGGCTTGCTTTGCTCTGCACCCAGAGCTCCAACCAGTCTCTTCCAGACAGAGCAAAAATCAAGGGCATTGGAGGGGGGATGTGGTCAACCCCCTTTGTAATTCCTTCCAACTGCTAATCTGTGCCCTGAAACAGGAAAATGGATATTCCCTTTAGACCCACCTGGTAGGAATATGAATGCTATTCTGCTTTTTATAAATGCCCTAATACTGTATTTAAGTTCTTTCTACAAGGACAAAACAGGTGAGCTCTGTTTTCCAGAGATCATTTCTCCAGGCAGACCACATTTTCATCCTGCAGTTGTATTCTAGCACTGTTATAACTAATCATCTCCTCCAGGTTAAACCTGCAAAGGAATCCCACATCATGTATTTAAATGACAGCAAAAAAATTCCCCTAACTCCTTAAAGTTAATGATGATCTTCATTTTCCACATATTTCTCTCCCTATAATAGCCATGTGCTAAATCTTCATGAGATTTTTATAGTTTCACTGAAGGAATATTTGCATAATTATTAGTGCATAATCTGCTCTAATGGTCCCACTGATTTTACTATTATAGCTAAATGTATGTGGTGTCAAATTTAAGCATATAAAGTTCTGGACGGTTCTTGAGCAAGTACTGTGTCTGCTGGAAGAAGCGTGCCCATGCCTGTGCTCGCTCCAAAGGCCAGGATATGGCCCATGCCCAGGCAGGAACCCTCCTGCCCCGTCTGTGGGTGCTGCAGAGGCTGGACCCAGCCCGGGGGGTGAGGAACCACAGGTCTCAGTGCTCACCCTGCTCCAGAGGAGCAGCAAAAAAGGAAACCATTGACTGCTGATGGCCTTTGCCGTGCTAAACTGGGCAATAAGAGCTGCAGCAGAGCCACGCACCTCCTGGTACCACCACAGAATGCAGGACCCTGACCCATGCTGGGAGTGAGGGGCAGGAGCCAAGGGAGAAGTGCAGGCTCAGTGCCTTGCGTAGGTTCTACGGCAGCTGAAGAGGGTCTGGCCTCAGGCGTTCCTATTTTGGAATCTTCCCCCATAGCACTGACGTGAAAATATATAAAAAGGATCTCCTAAAATGAGAAGAGTGAGGTGTGGGGAAGCTGTGATGACAGCAACTATATCAGGAGGCAGCACAGAATTTTTGAGGGAAAGCATTCTGCTCTTTTCCAACCAGATCATCCTCCCTCCAGAAAATGTCATTTCCACAATTGTTTTTAGACTGTTCTAATAGATACTGATAAATGCTCCTCTCCTCAGGGCTTGTCAAGAACAGAGGTGATTGATGCTAAAGCGTTCAGTACAGTATCTGCCAGTGTGACCTACAGCGAAAGCACCGCTCCAAACCTGATCTGTACGAAAAAATAATTTAAAAATATTTAAAATTCCTACAACGGCAATTTAGGTTTAAGTCGTACCTCTTTGTGAAAGCCGTAGTAAAGACCTTCTGGCTTGTAAAATGTACTTATTCAATTAATACAATTTACTACAGAAAGGAGCACGTTGTAAGGGAGAGATTGCCCAGGCCTGAGCCCGCAGCCGGGAACGCCGCTTCTCTCCCAGATCTCAGCTCAAACCCGAGATTAAGCTCTTAATGCCTTATTAACAGCAGAGGGTTTTGCCTATAAAATGATCTGCTTTTTAAATGATATATTAAATTAACTTTCCTTACATATTTTCAGATGGAAGTTAAATATTGCCACATAGCTCTAGACAGCAAAAGACAATCAGGCTGGATTAGCTGAACATTTTGGGTTTTTTTTTTCCTCTATTAAATGAGAGCTCCAGAACTGGGAGCAGCATCCTGCCCCATCGCCTGCCAGGTTGGTCCTCCGTGCAGAATTTCCCCTGAAATCCAGGAGATGTACTGACCTGGTGGGCACTTTGCTTGGTAGAAGCCCTGGCAATAAGGAGCATCCTCCTGTTTGTCCCATTGCCTGCAACGCTCCGGGGATTTCGGCTTTCGGAGACGCCGCGCAGTGTTCCAGGTTTGTTCTTCCAGAACAGCCGACAAACAACGTTAGCTGTTATCTGCTCAGCTTTGTGCAGGCAGCAGCAGTGGAAGCTTCTGATTTTTGTTTTGTTTTTTAAACAGCACCTGTCAGAATAAGATGATTAACTGTTGCTGTCATATCCCCAAATTGCACGTAGTGTAATCCTCAAGTTTTTTCAACAGTTTTGATGGTACCTTATTTCCATAATAGCGGATAAACAACCATGTAGTACAAGGCTATAATTTCATTGATTGTTCCTGGCAACCTTGTATACAGTGACAGCTCCTGCAGCTCGAGTGATTTGTCACTTGGAGCTTAAGATGCACGTCCTCTGTCTGACATCGGCTCGTGTTTTACATACGATCCACTTACATTTCACATCCCCCAAACAAACATAGTAAGATCATGCAGGAAGCTCATGCTTCATTTTACCTCATCTGCAGGGGGACAATAAGGTGTCTCATCAGATGTTTTGGGCATCAAGAGGGGAGCAGGAGTTTTTTATTTCAGATTTCAGTATTCCCTTCCTCCCTCGGCACCCAGCTGGGACTGGGGCACCTTCCTCAGGATGTCAAGCAACGCTGGAGCCCTGGAAAAAAAAAACAGCCCCTCCAAAAGGGACCCTGACCTGACACTGGATCTTGGCTGCCTGGCCCATCATGGGCAGACTCCAAGGGCTCTGTCTCCCTCTGGGACAACCAGACCCGAAGGAGAAGTGGGCAGTGTGTGCTTTGCAACTTGGGAGTGCTCGTGGGAACCACCACCACCACATGGGTGTGGAAAATTGAGCCTTTTTGTCTCTTTGCTAAACAAATGATCAGCGCCCTCTTTTATAAATGATGCAGCTGTAAGAAATTAGGAAATAACTTCTGGATAAATAGATTTATTGGTGCAATTTGGTTTTACATGCCTGGAATGGTGTGTTTATAAAATATTTATAGAGTTTTCCTTTGCAGCGATGGAATGAGAAACAGTTAAAACAATGTGTGGGTCTTCATCAGTGCTATTTCCCATGTAGGTTTGTTTTCCGTCTCATCTTGTCCCTTCATTAAGTTGGCCCTCGTGATAAATTGGCCCAGATCATTAATTAATAATTACATCCTCTGTATAGAATCAGATTCCTCGAGTTAGCACTACTGGTTATGAATTTAAGATTATGCATAAACCTGTATGCATTTCTCTGCTCCATATTTAAGTCGTTCCGCTATTCATCCAAAACCTCATCAGAACAGATAATAAACCACTTCACGAACAGATGTGCCACTTATTCATCTAGTTCTATAATGATAATGAAGAAAATTTAATCTGGAGTGTCTATGGAAGATAATCTAAAAGACAGATTGGTATGAATAATAAAGACACTATACAAAAATTTACAAACTGACATGAAAAGGCAATCATTAACTACTCTACAATGCTGCCTTTGATATAGCCCAATAGCGTGTAAAAACAAGCACCTCTTGGGTGTTGGACTCCACAAGGAGATACTGATCCTGCAGATGTAAATGCTCTAAATTGCTTTTACTTTAAAGAAGTATAAAAGATAATTTCTCTTACAGCTGGAAGCAACATCTGACATTGCACAATGCTGAAAACACACCGAGGAGAGGCTGGAGATTTCAGACACGTTCAAGGTGAGCAGGATAACTGGCGTAGCTGAATATTTATCCAAAAAAAAAAAAAAGAAAATGCAGAGAGAAGTGGAAATTTGTGAGGCCAACTTGTTCTGAAGAGCCATTTGCCACTCGTTAGCTAGATATATATTTATCTGTTGCCTCATATATGCTGCTATTGACTCCTGTCAACGGATAAAAAAAAAACCCCAACAGGAACATGGTAGAGGCAGGAGACACTTTCTGCAGTTTAATATTTGCAAAGTGTCTAATGGAGCTGCATAGCTCCATGATTTCTGTTAACAGTTAAAATGATCATTTAAAATCCCCAAAGTGTCTTTGAAGAAGAAAAGCCATTGCACTCAATTTGTGAAACGTCCTAGACTGACAGCTGTCACCTGGATATCCCCAAAGCAAGAAGAACAGAAACTGTGCAGTATAAGCTCTTCAACTGATATAGTATTTTTAAAAATAAAAGCAAACAAACAAAAGAAAAAAACCCAAGACTGCTTGAAGGAGGGGGACATGGAATAGGACATCATCACTGTGATGTCCACGAAGTGGCATTAACTCACAAGTGTGCTCTGGCCACACATCAGACACATGCAGTTCATCATGAGCATGTCAACAAGACCAGTGGGAAAATTCACCCTTGGCTTCTGTGGAAGGCAAATAAGGAGACCTCATGCAGAGACAGAGCAGGGGACAAGGTGCTCAGAGCAACAGGTCCACAGCAAAGCTGTGTGGGAAAGATGAGTCCTGGTGGGGCTGTTGTTTTCCAGCTGGAGGGAAGTCAATGAAGCCATCCATGATAACACAGATGCAGAAAAAATTTAATCCCATGGATGCACTAAACAATCTTTGAACTTCAGAAGGATTACTTGGGCGTTTGACCCCTCCCCAGACCAGAGAACTTGCCCTAAGCAGGACTGGGGCTGTCAGGAGAGGGAGCGTGAGGTGCCAGCCCTGGCCTGGGCTGATGGAGGAGGCACTTCCAGCTGCCTCACCTTACTGGGCTGGAGGAGGAGGAGAAGCCACAGCTGGCTGGGCTTCCACCCGTGCTGGTTGGTCCTCCCTCTTGCACCTGCTCACAACCACTGCTTTACCTCTCTGCAAGGGACAGGCTTAGAGTAGAACCTGTTAGTGCAGGAAAACCATAAAGGAACTTGGCTTGAATAGGTGTTCCTATCTGGACAGGCTGCTACTTTGAATTCCTTGTGCGAGCACGTAGGACACTGTCCTTCCCCAGGGCCCTGGTGTCTACGTGTCCCCCGGTGCCGTGCCCCCACACGTCCTCCACAGAGACAAAGCTATTCCCTCTAGAAGATGACCCTGAGGGGAAACAGCCCATAACGGTAAATCTTATTTTTAACAGTTTGTCAACAAAGAAGTGCTGCTTTTAGCACCAGAAATATTGCCAGCCTCTCTCAGCATCTGTCACAACAGCAGCAGCTGACACTGCCACAAATCCTGGGTTAAGGAGATGGGGAATAAAATGGGTTTGAGAGGGCAACATGGAAACTGGGTTTCTCTTTTATCTCAGGTCCCCAAATCTGAACCAACAGGAGCACTCGAGGGGAAGGATCTGGCCCCACACACATGGGTCTAGGTTTGCTACGGAGTTGAGCTCTGTGGCTGTAGGAACCGGGGTCTGCTAAGGCAGAGTTTCCTCACTCTTCTGTGCTTCCTTACCAAATGTGGGGGCAAATCCTGGTTTGTCAACTTTCCTTCCATCTTCCTAATGAACTAGGGTTTGCTTCAACTCACTGAGCTCTTCTGTTAGATGACACATTTCAGATCCAGGGTGTCCTCCTTGCTCTAGCTGTTCACCCAAACAGAGGACACGCAGCCATAGCCGTGTGGGCTCAGGCTGAGCCTGTAGGAGCGCAGACAGATCAATGGAGTCTAGCTATCACCTCTGGACACGTTTGCTGTGGCAGCACCCAAAGGTATGGGCTGGACCAGAGTCCCATTTGCTAGATACTGTCAGTACCTGTGCCTGTCTCTCGGCCAGGAAAGGACATGGGGGTTCCTGGTCTGCCTCCTTCAGTCCCAGGTTGGTTGTGGTAGAGGTCACCTTTCAACAGCAGTGGGTGGAGAGCACAGTGGGGGCTTCAGGTGGGTTTAAACCCAAGAGAAAGAAAAGTAAGAGTCATTACCTGGGACAACTCGATGCTTCTTGTCCTTGACCCAGATGAAGCCCACCGCCCCCAGACAAAAGCATCTAACTCAGCTTTGCTGGAGATGTGAAGAGCCACCAGCGTGTTTTAGTTTCCTTAGTGATCACTGTCAGATCTGAAACACAAATATGAAATGAAAACAGAAATGCATCAGAATTAATTATGTACATTCATGTTAATTATGTACTTCCTCCGAGAGCCAGCCTTTCGTGGAGCAGACTTCAGTGCATTTTGCCAGATCTCTGCTTCTCAAGGACTAGCACAAACTGGTCAAAAGGGCAAGTATTTAATCTTCTAGTGATAGAGCAGACGTTTTAATAGTGAGACTATTTTATTCTTAGGATACCTTCAATAAAGGATATACATCTTCCCAAGGACGCATAATTATTTGAGCAGCCCACAGCAATTTGTCAATGAGAATGACCCTGAGACCAGTTAAAGTTCATAAGGTGCAACATGAGTCATGGTTAGAAAATAACAGAACTATTCCTCTCGGTGACACAAGGTGAAAATCCAATAGCAAATTGGTATGAAATATTATGACCCAAACTAAACCAGAGATGAGTAGATGAAGAATTGCAGTCGTTGCTCATTTGGGAAGCAAATGTGAGACTATGTATTTTGAGTGCTTCAGAGGAAATTGGGTATCTTTGGTAACATAGATATAAAGATATAAAGCAAGAACATCCAAGTGTTTTTCATTTATTACTGTAGTCGTGGAACGTGAAAAGGCAAAGAATAATCCCAGAAAGCTTTTTAAAGGCTCCACTTTCAAAGTGCTGGTGGCTCAAGAGCAAATGGCTGGGCAGTCCGACAGCCATCGCAGACAGTCCGACGCTGCCAGAGGAGAGGCTGGAGGAACTGGATGTGAGTTCACAGGGCTATCCTGCGGCTGTTCAGCTGCCTGGTGCATCTGTGCTGCTGCACACAGAACTGTCCCACGACATGGCACAGCTCCAAGTGCTCTCTCCTCCCTGCAGCTCCTCCGCTTCCACATCTCACCCCAGGAACCATCCGGGACAGGCAAGCATGAAGCAAGTGACCCCTGGGGGCTTTTCTCCAGCTCTGTGCTGGCAGCAGCGTGATACAGTCCTGATATTTTGATGCAGGATAAGGGCACCTGCTGCAGTGTGGCTGGTTCCTTTCCCAGCTCGTCCCAAGACGGGAGGAAACCAGCCAGGCTGCAGTGGGGAGCGAGGTGCTGCGGAGCACTGAGCGCTGGCAGGTTCCACGGACCCGCACTGGGAAGCCCGGCCGTGCTGTGGCAGAGCCAGTCAGTAGGGCCACCCATCGGATGCGTGCTCTGATGGATTACACACCATCTTAAATATTATAGGAGATTGTATTTCATCTGGACAGGAAACTTTAAGCAGGACACAACAGACATTTTTCTTACAATATTAACAATTTACCAGCTGAACTTTATCTTCTCCTTGGATAATAACCACTAGACTCTGGGTAAAGGAACAATTGATTTAAGATCTCAATCAAAAGAAAGCATCCCTCTTATCTGTATAGCCAAGCAATGAAGTAACAGTCATCTGGGGTTATTGTACATTTGTCAGTCCATTAAAAGCAGAGACTCAAAATCTATATACGGAACGTAAGACATTTGCGGAAATGACGCTTGCAGAAATCTTTAGTGGTTAAGAGCCTGCAATCTACGCCTTTCCCTTGGTTTCCACAATGTTTACTAAAAAAAAAAAAAAGGGGGGGGGAATATTTATACTTCCTATACTCAAACTTTCTTCCCTCTTTCCACATGCTTTTGCTTGATGATTTAATTGCTACTCCAACAGGGAGTGATGTGGTGCATGGGGAACACTTCCCTTCATCCCTCTGCAGTTAGTCGGGTTGTCCTCGCCCACCTTGGTGCCAGTGCAGGGAACTTCTCTGGGTTTGGAAATAAGAACACATCACTTGGGTAGTGATTTGAGTTCTCTTATTTTGTGTTCTGAAATATTTGCCACTAAATTTATCAGTGACCTTTCCCTGATGAAGCACAGTAGCCCAAGGTGCTGGGCTTGCACACAGGACTGGAAGAGTCCTGCGCGTGGATCTTTTCAATCCTACTCATCTGCTGAAGATGGAGGTGAAATTCATCATGTTACAAATGAGAAAAGCACATTGGGCTGATACTGCAAAGCAAACACTGTGTGCGAGTGCTGTTTGAAATGCACAAACCAATGAGGAACGGCTGATTTCAGACAAAATCCATTTGATAATGATTCCCCCCCCCCCATTTTGCCACCTCTTGTAGAGTATATACTGAAGTGAGGCAGCAACATCAAATCGAAGCGATTCTGAGTTTTACATCACAGTATATTTGTTGACAAAATTACGTATCCAAATTCCTTTCTTTCTTCCTAAAATAATTGCTAGAAATAAGTTTAAGACACAGCTTACAATCTGCGCACCCTCAACTGATCTTACCTAGGATTTCCAAAGCAAGACCCTCGCTACCCCAGGTTAGCTCTACTGCCAGCAGGCAATGTGCTTTTGTGGGTCAAATCTGAATTATTAGTGATCTGGGCCAACAGTTAAAAGAGCAGGCGTTGATTGCAGCCGTTTCTGCGTGGCAATACCTATGCCATATTAAATACAGTAATTCCTGCTAAAACACCACTTACCTTCTTCGGGAGCTATCTTGAGTAGAAAAATAGCCGTGCTTAGTAGGCAAATGTATTGGTGTACCAATAAATTCAGTGCGTGTTAAGGATTTCTTTAAATAACATGAGAATGAAATAAATCCAGAAATAACCACTAAAAGAAAGAACTCCGTGTGCTTCAGTCTGCACAGAGCTCACCAGCAAGACACCCTGTGCACGTGTGGGACTGCAGAGCTAAAGCTGCAGCGATAAAAAGGATGGAACCATGCCTACAGCCTTCCTACGTTGGGCTTAACTTTGACCAAGCTTGTGCCACCACAAAACAGTCCCAATGGCTGACGCCCACCACACACACACGCAGCTCCTTACCTCCCCCCTGGGCACATGCAGGCTTCTCCTGCCCCATCACCCTGCAGATGCTCATGTCTCCTCTCGGGGGAAGGGCATGTCCACCCTGGAGCCCTCTCTTCTGCACAGTCTCCATGCCAGTGGTCAAGGGGCCCAGCTGAAGTCTTCCTCCTCTTCCCCAGATGCAGCTCAGGGAGAAGTGATGGTGGTGGGCAGAGTGGCCCTCAACACCAGCAGACTTCATGGGCCTTGGCGTGCGACACGCTCACCCAAACCACACCAAACTTTGGGCAGCTTTCCCACACGGCACAGTGAGGTGGCTGAGGAATCTGGTGCAAGTCGTGTTTATTTTTAACACGACTGTTCTGCAAAGATAATTGTGTCAGGCTGAGCACGCAGCACACTGGTTACAGTTCTATTCTAGTTACCATGGTTGCTAATACTTAAAAACCTGCCTGAGAAAGGAAGAGAATTGTTCTCCCCATGCTGGGAAACATCTCCCTGGCTCATTGCTGCCCACATCGTGCAGCAGCGCTGCCGGTCTCTGCTTCAGATGCAAAAGCTGGTGGAGATCTGCCTGGCTGGGTCTGGCAGACGGAGCTCAGTTTCTCACGGTTTAGCACCGCGCTGGCAGAACAAATCTCCTCCGCTCCACTTTGGTTTTCTGTAGGGAGGAATCTCTCACTACTGCTGCCAGTGGGCATCCATGGGAAAGAAGAAAAGCACTCACATCCCAGAGGCTGTTCTGGTGTCTCTGGTCTGAGCCAGCATCAGAGTGCGGTGCCAGGGGGACAAGGATGAGGCAAAAGCCTAGAAAAGTAACCCACGTGCACACCCAGTCCATGCTCCCTTAAGCACAATGCTGCCCTGTGATAAGCAAATAAGTCTCCAGGATTAAAAAGAAAGCAAAACAACAGCCAACAAATAAACAAACCAAAACCACACACAGAACATGTATTTCCAGATACAATGGATTTGAGCATCGTAAAGTGAGCTATTGAAGAGCATGAGCCTTTGCTTTTGTCCTGTTGCTAAGCCAGGGTGGCTCAGCAGCATCATCTCCCTTCACAGAATCGTACAATTGTTTTGGTTGGAAAAAACCTTCAAGATCATCGAGTCCAACGCTCCCCCAGCACTGCCCGGGCACCACTGACCCCTGGCCCTCAGCACCACAGCTCCACGGGGGGCTTGGAAACCCCTCC
>JANIJG010005622.1:16360-28236 GCA_024611175.1 Megaceryle torquata
TCAGCACCACAGCTCCACGGGGGGCTTGGAAACCCCTCCAGGGGTCACGGGGACTCCACCCCTGCCCTGGGCAGCCTCAGACAGCCCTGGACAACCTTGCAGGGGGGGAAGAAATTGTTCCTCAGCTCCAACCTGAACCTCCCCCGGGGCAGCCTGAGGCCGGTTCCTCTTGTGCTGTCCTTCCCAGCAGCAGGTTCAGCTGTGCCTACAACCAGACAAGCTGCACGAGTGCAGCGTGACAGGACACACCACTGGCTCTCCCACCCTGTGCCATGACCCCCCCCAGTCACGGCCAGTGTGGGTCTCACCTCCCCAGGACTCTGACCCACCTCACTCACAGCAGGCACCACCAACAGTGCTTATGAAATCCCTCCAGCTTCCACCCCCCCTCAGTATTCTCCGTAGTTCAGAGCAATAAAAAAATATTGAAACAATACAGATTTGAAATGTCTTTTGATTCCAAGTCTGCTGGCAAATCTTCCAGCAGGATGATTTCCCTCTGGCTCTCTACCTCCCTACATCCATGTGATAATTCCCTAAGTACAAAGAGATAAAACAAAATGTCACACCAAAAAAATATCTGAACTCTGGAGTTTTAATTCACAGGGAACTATGCATTATCAGGCAAAATAATTAGCTAAATTATTAAATATCTAAAATTCTTTCAGAATCAAAGGGACCTTGGTTTAATTTACCTTCATTTAGGAGTCTCAAAATAGGGTTTAGTGTTGGTTTAGCTAAAGCTGTGCCTTTCTTCACTTGCATTCACTTCTCTGACCGTTTCCAGAGTTCCCCTTTGTCCAACTGGTGCCCTTCTGGTGGCTTTTACTGAGTGACCATTAAGTGACAGGAGTGGAACAAGGGACCAGAATCTGAGTAAGTCACCAAAAGAAATAAATGTTAATTACCCACCTGATCTTCTGGTGAAATGTTTCATGTTCCTCCATGGGAATCTTTAATTTTACTGCTAACATTTGAAAGAAAATTATTAAACATATCCAGGAAAAATAAATAAATAAATAAACAAGTATTTCTCCTGCAATAGATTTTTCCTGTTTTCATAAAAAGTGCTTCAACCAGCTCTTCCCAGACACCTTCCTCGGCATGTCATTCCCTTCTAGAATTCCAAGACCTAATTAATTCAGTGCCTAAGCAACCATTTGGAAACCCCTGCTCTGCCAGCACTGTTATTTTTCCTCTATTTTCTGGTACATGGCTCACCAGAAGGCATCGTTGCATGGGGTAGGCTGCAGCCACACCTGTGTTTAGACACTTGAATCCTACTGTCACAAAATAATAAATTGGAAAAGGTCTCAAAATATATGCAAGTCAAGACACTGTCCTACATCTGTGCTGCTCTTCAGGCCTCTGCATGGGATGGTTCTTAACATTCCTGGCCATCTGTCTCCAGGCTTCACGTTCATATGCTGTTTTTTCACTGAAACTGTTAATGAAAAAGCAATATGTGTTTATATTCCATGTTGTCCCTGGTGCCCCAGGATGGCAAATCACCTCCAGTCAGCCCCTGTGGCTCTGCAGCACATCATTCAATACACAGTGGGTTTGGCTGGCAAGTATTTTGTCCCTATGCTCTCGAGAGGTCAGCTGAGACTTCGCAGTGGCTCCTTTTGGCTTCTGAGTCTGCCAACAACAACAAAGCAAACAAACAAATAATAAACCCCCCCAAAAGTGGTAAAGATGCCTAGATCATTGACATTTCAGTGAAAAAGAGTCATGGAATTAAGGCCCACCTGGCTCTACTCTTTCCTGCTAAATGAGTATCTGGTTTCTTGTAACCTATTCGTAACGTTATCCATCATTCCTCACAAGATTTGGTACAAAATCATGTGAGAAGTCATTACAATATTCATCTCCCATTATTCTCCTGTCCACGCCCATTCAGCCCAGCTGCAGAAGGAACACTGTGTGACACCAGTGACAACGAAGGAGCAATGACAGGGGATGAGGTGGCCACGGCCACCGCTGGGGGCCACATGCCAGTGGGCCCAGGGGGAGGCGAGGACACGAGGCCACATCGCATACGTACACGTAATCCACGCTGTCTCAATTACACAGTTCACAGGCAGCTAATAGCCCAGTAATGACTTGCTGAAGAGAGCTGGCGAGTGCTTACAGGCTGCTACGCCGGCAGAATAGCAAGATGGAGCTGCGCAGAGGCTGAGAATCTGACGGAGGATTTGTCCCTGGCTGTCTTTAGTCAGGTCCCCACTGATGTCACTCATGAAAACAGCAAGAATGGTAGAAAAAAGTGGGGACAATGGCATTTGTCCTCCTGGAACCAGCAGAGCTGGGCATGCCAGACCCCACAGAGTCAAGCCCATGCTGGAGGCAGAGCATCCTCCGGCCAGCGCCTGTAGATCTGCTTGTTTGATTATTATTTTTAATGTTGTTCAAGCCAAAGCTCCTTTTTAGAGAGTAGTGCTCCCTGGCCAGATCTGGGGGTGGGGAAGGGACATTGACATCTCCCTTCAGACATTTCGAGATGTAAAAAACAAGTTGTGAATAATGCGATATTCCACAGGCAATGTGGATAATGTGCACAACTACGGGAGAATGGGGGGCACTTGAGAGCCAGGTCACAGAAAGTGCTCCACGTGCAGCATTTCTCATGAGCAGATCAAACAGTGTTTTAGTGAGGACTTATAAATATTAATACAGCACCTGTTTCAATTACTTTCAACTAGCAGGAGCAGTCATGCCCGGTGTGCGTGGTGACACAGAAAGGGAGCAGTTCGTGACAAGTCTCCCATGGTTGCTTCCATCCTTTTTTGTAGGATAGCACGGGCTGCTTTTTTAATTGGCACTCTGGAGTAAAAGCAACGGTAAGCTAACCACAGGCTGAAGGAAGTAAAGCTGCATCACTTAACAGATGTGCACCACGTCCTCACCAAGAGGGGAAGAAGGGTTTGGTGGGTGCCAGACCTGAAGAAGGTGATCTCAGGAAGGGGTACAGGTCTGAAGTACATCTGCCTGTATCTAAAAGCGCCTTTGGCTACTTGAATTATTCAGAATTGCCAGCACAGTACCTTGCAGTAAGCACCCTCCCACACAGAGGAAAATGCAGCAGATAGGAAATCTTCCTCGGTGTCAATACAGAGTTTAGTGCTGCCTTCGTACCCCAGGAGACATCGCTTTGTTACTGGTCAGAGGCGGCATGGGGGGGGCTGCCCAGGTTAAAGCTCTTTACAAATGCTACTCTTCTGTAATAGAGAAATTACATTTTTGGGTACAGGGCAATCCATTCAGTTCTGCCCACCTGAAAATTTACAATGCTTGAAAGCCAGCTACTATATTTCACCTGATCCTGAAACCTTCCTTCACAAAGGGTCTCCAAATTGAATTCTGCCACAGAATGTGAAATCAGCCGGGGCTGCCTGAGCTCCAGAGAGCTGCATCCGGACCCAGCTGCCTTCCAGACCTGTGCTGCCTTGTCCCTCTTACCCAGCACAGTTCAGATACTAATAAATAATAATGACACAGCTCACGAGTTTAAAAATACAAGGGAAAGAAATAGAGAATAGCCACAAAACGCTGACCGTCAGATAAGCTCAAAGTACTTTTAAAGCTGTTACTTGTGTCACGAGATACTGCTGTGATGTGGTGATAAACACCTCCAACCATACAAATATTATGTATTTGCTTTTTAAGTCACCTCCAAGTATTTCAGTGCAGAAAACTCTTATCCAGTATCATTGTGGTGTCACATATGAGCACCTGCACCTCCCAAGTGCTTCTGCACCCCGAGATGAAGGAAGCGAGGTGGCCTCTCACAGATGAAGAAGAGTCACACTGGGAGGCTTACGAAGGTTGTGGGGACAGGCTGAGCAGAACAGAAATGCTCCAGCATCCCCCAGCTCCAGAGGAACCCAGACTTGTTGAACCCCATTTCATCACAAAGATGCTGGAGCTGTAAGGAGGCAGCAGAACGAGTGTTCCAGAATAGCTGGAGTCAGAGAGGGAGGAATGAATATACCGTAGGAAGCCAGTTTCTGGATGATAGCCCAACTTTAGTTAATGTTCTGTTTAACCCCTACTTATCCCCTCCCTCCATCCCTCCTTTTCAGCAAGAGCCCACATGCAGCAGGGTGAGTAAGAACTCGGTGGGTTGGGTACTTTTGTGCTTCAGTCTATTACATGCATATCTTAGCACCAAAATCCAGATGCTCTCACTCTCATCTTCCCCTTTTTGTTTCTGCCTTCCTGTTTTAGCCAGATGGACCTCAGCTATCCCTTGGAGCTGTGTTCAGTTTCTGATGTGTTTTCCATGAGCGAAAGGAGGACTTCTGTTTTCCTTCCATCAGCAATTTTCTACAGTAAATAAGGAAAGGAAATGGAAAACCTCATAGGAAGTCCCAGGCTGCTGAGGCTTTTTAAACGGGCTCAGAGCTCAGGCACAAGGCAGATTAATCCCAAACCAGACATGTTGTGCCAGTGCAGATGACATTTCAGGGGTAGCGTAAGGAAGGAGGATTAACTGAGTGACAGGGACTAGGAACAAGAGAAGCCTGAGCATGAACCACCAGGTACAGGAGAGTCAGGATGTGACAACACTGAGACTATTCAACACAATTAAGCTTGGCCATGGAAAAGATTTCCTTTGCACGAACACTGATCTCATTCTAGTGTGCTTGCAAGAAATCGTAGGTGATTAACTGGATCATTTCCATATCCTGCTCCTAAGTGAGGTACTTAAAGGGAACCTTGTTTCTGTTGCTGCCTGACCTACAAATACAGGGTGTCAGCCACTCCAAAGCAGTTTCAGTATGAAAAAGGCTGGAGTGATGAGCAGCACACATTAAAGAGACAGGCAAAACAGGTAACAGCCCCTATGTCCCCTGAAATATATCCCATTCCCCAGGTTAACACTTCAAAAAGGTAGCGCACGGAAACGTACCCCTCACTTAACAGAGATAAATGACTGAAGTCAAATAACAGGTTGCTGTCGACAGAAAGCAGCACTTGCCAAATATAATGATGCCTTTTCACGCAGTGTTAGTGCTCCAGAATGGTTAATCTTTGCTCAATGGTCCTTTTACCCTAAAAATACTTAAGATACATTGCAGTGCTCTCTCCACCAGGAAACCTACACGTAATACGGCAGCCATCAGAACAGAGACTTGCATCCCTTTGTCATCTCTCCCCTCTCATTTGCCTACAAGCGCTGCAAGGTAGAGCCAAAAAAAGAAACGAACGAACAGAAAAGCTTCTGCTGCCGCGGGCGGACCCTCACTCCTCGTGCATGGTGCAGTTCTGCTCCCGAACAGCTGGTTCCTTCTTAATGCTTCATTTACTCCTGATTGCCAATGGTGTATCTCCTTGGGTATCTTCAGCCCCAAATATTTAGTTTTCTTGGGGCTGGAAGCTGGGTCTCAGAGCACCCGAAAGCTGTTTCCTGCATGCTCTGTTCCTATGCAATTGTATTACTCATGAATAAGCAAAAGGAGGGGTTTACTCCTACCTAAAACCAGGCAGGTAAGTAAATGTTCCATATCGGGCATGGAGAGAAGCTGTCCGTGCAGTTTTATCTGTTGCTGGAAAATTTGAAGCGTGCTTAAATAGCCACCAAATTGGGTAGTCTCAGAGTACAACACAGAGCTGCCTTCTCGTGGAGGTTTGCCAATGCCCTTTCCCTGGCTGGCTCAGAGGAGCTTCTCAGAGACACGTGTTGAGAGTTCTGAACTGAAAAGGTGAGATTTCTACTTGTGGGTCGTCCCCATCAATCCATGACTTCATTTCGCTTTCTCAGTGCCGCTGACTTGTTCTGAAGCTGCCACTGATTCACCGCTCTATTTCTGAGCGGTTTGAAGAGTTTTTCCCCAGCAGAAATGCTCCTTATTTGAAGGAGAAGTGGAATCTGATGGGAAAACTTCTTTGAATTTGCAAAACCAGAGAAGGGTAAAAGGGGCAGAGAAAAAAACCTCCTCCAACCTCTGACTGACAATTTTTGATGTAGCAATGGTACAACAGCAGCTCCCGTGCTGATTTAAAGAAAAAAATAATCACGACACCTTTCCAAGCCTTCCATCACTGAGACAAGGACCTCCCAGCGCCTTCCCAGGGCAGAGCATTGTGGTTTGGCTCAGGAGGTTCACAAGGCAAGTGCTGACATGAGGTGACAGCTCACTCATGCTCTGGTGTCATGGTTGGTACCACATATTTGCAGTGCCTGATTCCAGACAAGCCCATGGAGACTTTAAGATGCTTTACAGATATGAACAAAGTAAACCTTAACACCTTCTTGTCTTTTTGCTCTCCCATGTGTGGTCTGAGGCAGCCAAGTACTTGCCCTCTAAACACAATAAGGGAGAGGGAAAGGCTCCGTGTCCTGCTCCAGGACATCTCCAGTGAGATGGAGCAGCTTGTAGATCTTCAGATCTGTGACCTCAAGCCGCACTGCTTTAAACCATCAACCTGAACTGGTGCTCCACATCTCTCCCAGCATTTCCAAACCAGGTTACCCTCTCTTGCCATCTGTTGCCACTGCTGCAAAGCCGCACACTCCTGTTTTCCATGAAGATGGAGCAGCAAATTCTGCCATTACCACGCAAAGCAGCACTGTTCTCAAAACGCAGTAATGAACCAGCTCGGGGACGAATTCACGTGGTTCTCATCCAAAGTGTGCAGAGACACCTTATTGTGTCCTTTCCCACTAAATACACAGTGTTTCTCCTCGCTGAATTTATTTGCCATTTACTCGTGTCTGTAGGTTTGCATTCTCTGTTGTCACTTTATGTTTGTAATGAATTTTCATTTGTACATTGCAGAGAAATCTCTTCCAGTCATCACACAAATGCTGCCGCTTGGCTCTTCCTCCAATATCTCAAAAGCAGAGACTGTAATTTTCAAGTGTAAAGGAAAACGACGTTTTTGAAGATCACTCTCCATGCAGAGTAATTCAAAGTGCATCCCATTTCTTCCACTGCAAGATCCCTGATCGTTAGTTTCTTCATTCTATTAATAAGCTGTTACCAGCAACACCAAAATTTAGATTTCTGGGTGAGCATTACAAACCCTGAAGGGAAACAGCTTGGACTACGTTTCCTTGGTGCTCCCCAATGCCTGTGGTTCCCAGGGGAGAAGGACGTTGCCATCGCAGCCCTCTGCCCAGGCTGGTGCCCGATCTCCACCTCGGGCAAAGGCACGGTGCTGGGCACCAGCAAACCAGCCAGCTGGTGCAGGAGGGCAGCTGAGGTTACTACGAGATGTGAAGTAGGTGTAGGAGATGCAGCAGCAGGGATGGAGTTGGCAGCCAGTGAGCAGCTCTGTCTCCTGCTGGGCTGCATATTGTGGTGGCTCCCTGTTCTGGAGCTAAAATTGCTGGTTTGGATATTGTTAGCCTCCATAGTTCAAGATATGGCTAATTACAAATAACAGACTGCACTGTTCTTTTATTACAGGTTTTTGATTATCATGAGATGTTGTCTTTGTGTATTCCCTGTGCCAAACGATCCTTTCAATTACTGAAGCCTACATCCCAAGTTTTTACCACTGGGGATTCTTGTTGAAGGAGTAGAGAAATAAAAGGATAAAAAGCCTAAAATTTAGCTCTCCTTCAACTCCATTCAAGTCTGGTCTGTACCTACAGCGACGTGAAACAGCTCCCTGACACCTGAGGTTTTATTACACCTTTTCACCTTTTAGGCCAAGCTCAAATCGGGGCTCTGACCTTCACAGCATATCACTGAATGCTACAGCAAGACACACTTAAATCAAACCAATAGCCAGGAAATCACCTGGGAGAGGGGTGTCCTCGCATCGGGGCAAGGGGGGGGGTCACAATGGGATGGACGGGTTACCCAGAGCACTTTGCAAAACACAGTACCTGAGCCTGTCCTGCCGCTGCCAATTCTGCAGCAAGACCCAGGGGGGACGTGGTTTCTGGGCGACCTTGAGCCAGGGCTGAGCAGCTGAAAGCTGCTCTCCTCGCTGTCCCTGCACCTCTGCCCTTTGGGCTCATCTCAGCCCCACCTCAGACCCATGGCTGTGGGACCACCCCCTCAGTACCCCCATTGCCTACACCCTGCTGTGCATCCCAGCTTCATATCAGCCTCACCACTTCAGAAGACTGGAAGTAGGTTAGATCAAATCTGGTGGACCAGATTTTGGTCACCTTAAAAACAACAACAACAACCCCGCCTTTTCTCTCACAGCCCTCCCACACACACATCTGCCACGCTTAAACGGGAAAATTAAATCACTTTTCCACTCAGCTGGCAGGAGTCCGCTGATAACTCATGAGCACAACAGTATCTTAAAACAAATTAACCACTTCGGCGAAGCGCTGAGCGCAGTGGCGGGGAGGGCTGGAGGGTCTGCTCAGCAGCGCGGTGGTGGCAGCCGGGTCTGTCCCTGCCTCAGGGGCACAGCAGCTGGCACCGAGGCCTTGGCTGGTCCTGAATGAGATACGAGGCAAAGTCAGCACGGAGCTGAGCACGTTCACAAGGACAACACTCACACCAAGCAGCAGAGCAGTGGGGTAGGTCGGGTGGAGAGGCTGCCTGCCCGCTGCTGCACCTCAACCTCCCCGTCCAGGTCCAGGATGCTCCTGCTGGTCAGAACTGGCCAGACACAGGCAGATCTTTCACTTTTTTTGTCATTCTCAGTTTCCTCACTCAAACAAAAAACCCCAAACCAACCAACTAACAAACACTTAAGCCTAGTATTAAGTGGCAATAGATTAAAGGTTTCGTGGGGAGCTACAGATATTAATTATTCCCAACACTCAAGCGATGCTTTCTCTGACATTCAGAAATACAAGGCTGCAGTGCTCACTTATAGACACCTTGACTTTATCTGTAATTCACACATCTGAGTGTCACCCGAAGCCTATGGGCTGTCTGTCTCTTCTGAAATGCAGTGTCTCCTGGCACATGCTAAATGAGACTGTTCTCTTTCTGGAGATTCACCTCAGTGCAAGCTCACGTGTCTCTTCTCCGTTGAACTGGCATTTAGGTGCTTTTCCAGAAAGATAACACTCCCTTACTGAAATTAAAGTTATTCTATCTTATTTGATTAATTAAGCGATTTTGCTGACCTCCTCTCTGCATTGTATTTCCACTTACCTTGTGCTTCATTAAACTTGCATGAAGCTCTCCAGCCGTCAGTGGCTCACGCTCAGGTTGCCAGGAACTAATCTGACAACAGATTGGAAATCACCATGTAAAATAATAAGCAGCTTTTACTGGAGGTATGAAAATACCTATGTCCTGTAAGGCGGTGCAATTAGCAGGGAAGCAGCTCAGGGTCTAATGGTGAGAGAGAGAAAATGACAAACAGACGCAGAGTTAAATCTGCTCAGGAGAGAAGTGGGCTGGTGACAGCTTTGGGACTGGGTGGAAAGGGAAGGAATGGAGCGAGCAGAGAAGCAGGTGAGGAGAACTGCAGCACGACCACACTGGGGTTTACTACTGCACTTTTTTTTTTAGTCTCTATGCTGAATTGCAATCTAGATGGCATAAAACATTTATAGAAGCGCTGTGCCTCGTCTATGCCACCGCAATAAAGCACGGCCTCTTGCAAGTGGCTCCCCACAAATTTGATTCCAACTTGTCAACATCCAGCTGAAATTGTTACCTGAATAAAATAACACCGATGAGCACATCCAGAGACAGCCTCACACTTGTCAGTGCCTGGAAAGAGGACACGAAGAACTCACCAAAGCGCTCATTCCATGAACAGCTGTTCACACCTGGCCAACGTTCGCTCACAGACCTGGCCTTTGTCTCAGACCGGGGTGTTGGAGCAGCTCCCGTCCGTGGGTTACGCTGCAGGGTCGTTACCGGGGATCGGTGACGGATGGGAGCGGGGGGCAGTGAGTGCCATCTGATGCACACTCTGCTCACTGCTCGCTTTTGCAAGAAAAAGGAAAGCTGTTCCTATTAGGCAATATCAGCTCAGTAAGCGGCAACTAGGGCCATGAAGGCTCAGCTTGGACAGATCCTTCACAGCTCTAATTTTTAGGGAAAAAAAATGACTGTACGCGTTAGAAATTGTTGCTTACTTCTGGTTTAAAGAAGTTCCAAGGACAAACCCAGAGACATTACAGCGTGATAAAATGTAAATGGGATGCTTTGATTGAGAACTCAGGCTCCTAATGCTGAATAGAGCTTCAAGAAAATTTTTAGAATTTAAATCTTTCAACCCAACTGAGTGAGAAAAGAGTTGATATCTCAGAAACCTCCTGCCCATCTCTCCCACCCATATCGCAGTGTTGCTTCCAGGAATCTCTGTAGGTTTATTTTTAGCTACCCATTTTAACATAAGATTCAAGTCCAAAGCATTCAAGCTAGCTCTCACTTTAACAAAACATGTTTAGTATTCAGCGCTGAACCGGAGGGCACGGAGCAGCAGGCACTTAAACAGATCTCTCTGCAAAGCTTTCTAGCAGAAGGTGCCTTGCCCTGAGTCAGCCTGCTTGATTTTCAGAAATTTAAACCAGGTATGACTCCCTCAAAGACACCAGCTGGTAAAAATGGCTTAAGAAAAAGGGTACAGCAATCCTGGGGGAAAGCCTGAAGTGAAAGCCCTCAAACACAGTGATTTTAACGTGCCCAGGATTTTGTTCTTCACATTAATATGAGAAGATTAATTTCAACATAGAGATGTGAGTAATAAAAATAGGGATGACTTTTTAAAGCCCTCCCTTAAAGCATTTTAAATGATGAAACCAGCGCACAGCAAACACTCGCTTGCGTACCTGCACCCAGCAAAACAGGACAGAGGCTCAGCAATCACTGCAAGGAGAGATCAGTACAAAATTACCATGGCTAACAGGAACACGAGCACGCAGAGCAGACAGTGCCAGGAATGCAGAACGACAGGCGAGTCTAACCCTGTTGCTGCTGAACCAGGGGAGGATTAAATCTACACCAATTGCAACCCTAACACAACCGTGGCTTTGGAGACACGTCCCAAGTTGGCCATCATGGGATGCATGCATGGAAAGCCTGCCACGCTTCTCAAACACCTGCAAAGACTTGAAGGATAAAAACAAAATTAAGAAAAATATCCAACTGTTGGTAGCTGAGTGCTGCTGCCCCGTAGACAATGCAATATCTTATGGATATCTGGCAGGATTTGCCGAGAGATTTGATCTTTTCCTTTGATCTAAATATAGCAAGGAGCAACCTCAGAGCACCTCTTGCTGCATCAGCCGACTCGGGTTGTTTATTGGAGACGCAGAAGAGCCGGTGGCATTTCTCTTTGTTCAGCGTCACTCGTGGCACGCACACCCCATACTTCAGTGGCACCACGTTCCCTGCACAGGCATCCCCAAGTTCTGCAGATCAGAGAGACTCAAGCTCCGTTAGTCACACGTATGACGATATCAGCAAACATCAGTGTACTTCAGAGGGCAGTCAGAAGACTGTGGTTTTTGAGAAGGGAACCAGCGTTTAATACAACACCCGGAAAAAGCACTTTTTGCCAAGCGCCGGTTCCTCACCAGAGTAGCCATCAGCTCCCAGCAGGATCTCCAGCTTTGCCACAACAGTAACTTGAGCATTTTGTGAGCTGCTGCCGTCAGCGCACAGACACACTCTGAGTTGATAAGTGCCCTAAATTATGATATGCATTGATCTGCTTTCCTCCTCACATGCCTTTGGACCTTGCAGTGTCCGTGCCCTGGTGCAGCTACCTCTGAGCATCCTCGTAGGGGAATCAGATATTGCTCAAGCCACCTCTGTTTAGCTTAAACTCCATCCTAACTGTACTTTTAAAAAAGTTTTTAAATTTCCATAAATGATCCAAGTGTTTACACCAGAACCGAACCCCCCCCCCCCCCCCCCCCCCAGCACGCCCTAGATTATATGTGCGTCTCCCACTGACGTGGGAGTCAGGTGTGGTGGTAAAGGGAG